>JBBPBX010090191.1:0-14160 GCA_038048925.1 Garcialebias charrua
AAATTAATTTAAACTTTATTTAACTCAGCACAGCTGTAAAACAAAAAAAAAGATTGTATCGATAACAGTACCCTGATGCATGCTCAATAATCCAGGTAGAAAAAAAAAAAAAAGAAAGAAGAAGAAGCTAAGTCTGGTCCTCCGGACATTCAAAAAACAAAACCTTTTTTTTTTTCAAATTCTTGGCCCGCCACTCGCTGAGGGACATCGAAGGCGTCCTGTTGCCACTCCACCACTGGTAGTTCCTGGAAAAACAATACAGATTCTAAAAAGTGTATTTAATACCGCATGGACACATTTGTCTTAAAACTTTTGCTATTCAATGCAGTTTAGTTTACAGACTCGGTTATTCACAGATTTATCCTTGGAACCAAACTAATAACGGTTCCTGGAAACCGTCAATATCCTCTACAATTTTTTGTGTGGAAATATATCTGTTTTTACACAAGGAGCTTTGCTTTCCTGTGCAGTCATCAACTTAATTAAAGACCTTTGTCATACTGCACTGCTAATTCATCATCACCGGTGCACCATGCGCCCACCGCTACTTGGGATATTTCTTTCCAACATGCAAATGCTGACAAACAAAAAGGACGAGCTTAAGCCGTTCGTTGGGGAAAAACAGCGACTTTTCATGTGCTTCACAGAGGGGCTGTGTGAGCCAGCACCAGACTGTGCTGCAGCTTCAAGCTCCTCAGAGCAGACCATGTCATGGAAAGCAAAAGGTGGAGGAATCTGTTATTACATCAATGATGGCTGGTGTACGGATATACCATTGTTGCCACCTGTAATCATTCACCATAAACACAAGCACAACTCAGACTCTCTGACCAGATCCTGTGTGTGGAGCGAACGTGTATATTTTTAAATTAGTGATTTAAATTGTGCAGCACCAGGACCCTAAACTACTTCTATGTGCAAATGTACTTGGCAAGAACGATTCAGTTTTTTATTTAATTTTAGGACCACATCCAAAATTTGCAGTTTTTCCACAACTCACAGGTGCTCCAAGAACATAAATCTCCACAAATTCAGGGGTCTAGAGTAAATTTCAAACATTAAAACATTGAGTTAAAACAGACACACCTGCACGTGAGATCGGAGGGATGCTGCCACCCCGATACATTTGACCCCGTCTGAACAGCCATATTTTCCATCAGGTCCTGTAGTTCCATCATGTAGCCTTGAAAAAGATATGTTTTTATTATGATTTTTTAAAATTATTTTAATTCCTAAATAAATATTGACACCGATACCCATAAATGACAAAGACATATGAGATGGCATAAATTGATATTGGATTAAATTATAAATGGAGGTGGCAAGAAAGAGGAGAAGAGGAAGACCACAGAGGAGGTTCATGGTTGTGCAGGATATACAGGATAGGGAAAGGTCAAATTATAAAGCAGTTTATGAAAAAGTCAAATTAATGTTGTTTTTTGACACTAGCTTCCTACCTGGAGTTGATTCTTGATTCTCAGCCATGTGACTTTTTACAGAAAATACATACTGGCTTTTGCGACGTTCCCATTCCATCTCGTTGTAAACAAACCTAAAAAACAAACCGTTGCCGTCAAAACATCTACTTTGTTGTACCTAAACATCACACAGAGGACCACTTAGCTTTTTTAGATTTTTCTACTGGGATTACTGAGCATGCATCAGGGTAAACATCACATTGTTCAGCAAATACTCTAGGGTAAAAGTACCCGATTAATGTATGCGTTTACACTAGCAACACAAATGAAACAAGGTCAGCAGTAGTTTCCAACTTCACCTATACAAATAAAGTTTATTATTATTATTATTATTCCCAACTATGTTTGATACAGTCACAGTGCGTCCCCTGGAGCCGACTGCAGCTACTACTTTACCTCTTCTTGGAGAGAGAAGCATTGAGCTTCTCTCTGAGGTCGGTCACCTTCCTCTTCTTGGAGAGAGAAGCATTGAGCTTCTCTCTGAGGTCGGTCACCTTCCTCTTCTTGGAGAGAGAAGCATTGAGCTTCTCTCTGAGGTCATTGTACTTCCTCTTGGAGAGAGAAGCATTGAGCTTCTCTCTGAGGTCATTTTCCTTCCTCTTGGAGAGAGAAGCATTGAGCTTCTCTCTGAGGTCATTTTCCTTCCTCTTGGAGAGAGAAGCATTGAGCTTCTCTCTGAGGTCCTTCACCAACAAGTCTAAGCACAAAGACATCCATCAAAACACATCAAGCCGCCTGCGCGCACGCGTGTGTGTGCATGTGTGTGTGTGCATTACCACTCTTGCTATGGTCTCTGATGTCCAGCTCTGGTTCCAAGTAAGGCTCCAGCTGCTCTTCAGCTCCACTGTTGATCCAGCGATCCCTCGTGATTTGCTGAGGTTAGAAATAATGTTCCAGAAACATTCAGACTAAATAAAAACAACTCTTTTAGACCAAACGGTTCCACAGGATTCTTGACAAACAGACTACGAAGTGTTCTGGGTGAATCGGTCACAAGCGGGCAGAACTAATAAACTGTGTGAAGACCACCAGGATGAACTGAGGATGCTCATCCTGTCACTAAGGACACATCCTGAGTTGATCTGGGACACTTGTCCACTTTCTTTTGGTAATTTGAATCCAAATCCTGACACAAGGTGCTGACCCGGACTGAGGATATTGCTGAGTCATGGAAGGAGCACTTCAAGGATCTCCTTCATCCACCCACCATGTCCACCCTTCAGGAAGCAGAATATGAGAACTTGGGGGGAAGACGAGTCCACTACCATGGCAGAGGTCACAGAGGTAGACAAACAGCTCCTTGGTGTCAAGGCGCCGGGGTGGGCGAGATCTGCCCTGAGATGCTGAAGGGGCTATCATGGTTGACATGTCTCCTAAGCGTCTTATGGAGGACTGGGACAATGCCAGTGGAGTGGCAGACTGGGGTGGTAATTCCCATTTTAAAAAAAGGGGACCAGAGAGTGCATTGTGGAATCACACTTCTCGCCCTCCTGGGGAAAGTTTACTCCAGGGCATTAGAAGGGAGACTCTGACCGATTGTTGGACCTTAGATTCAGGAGAGCAGTGTGACTTTGGTCCTGGACCAGATCTTCACCCTTGTGGAGTTGTTAAAGGGGTCATGTGAGTTTGCCTCTCGATCTGAGCTGCAACCGTAGCGGCAACCTCTTGTACTTCAGTTCAGAGCCACTAATTGTAAATACTACTACTCTCACTGTCCACGTTTTTAAACAAATGTAATGGATTTTAGAAATAGAACAAATGTATTCTGTGACTTTTTAACTTATGATTAATTAAACTGGTTTGGAACTTTAAGTGAGCGTCTGTCGTGTTTAAGTGTATCTCTCCTTTTTGATCCAAAGTGAAACCAAAATAACGAATTCGGGGCGAATAAGAATCAAAGCCAACAAAAGACAGAAACATTTGTCTATAATATATATAGGGCGGCCGTGGCGTAGTGGTAATGGCAGTCGTCCCCCGATCGGAAGGTTGGCGGTTCGAATCCCGGTTCCCCACACCATGTGTCGTTGTGTCCTTGGGCAAGACACTTAACCCCGAGTTGCTCCCGGTAGGACTGGAAAGCACCTTGCATGGTAGTCTGCCGCTACCGGTGTATGAATGTGTGTAGCATTCAATGTGTGTAGCGCTTTGAGACTTTCACTAATGAAAAGCGCGTTATAAATTGAATTCATTATTATTATTATTATTATATGCATCTTAATACATATATATAAAGTAATCTAAACAAGATTTGAAGTCTACATGACAAGCTCAAGTCATTAAAAATAAGGTATTTTCTACGTGGAGCTTTGTAAATCAGTTAAAATACTATAAAAAATTAAGTGTTCACAATTTCTAATACTCATAGTAGCATACAGAAGGTTGACTGATTCTGAAAGACATGTATATTAATAATAAAACTTTGAATACAAAAAACTAAGCTTTGCGTTAGAGCTATGCTGAAAGATGGAGCAACAGGACTGCCTTTCTCACTATTTCTTGTACCTGCTTCAAGGTAGCCTGGTTAAAACCAGACCCTTGTCCTTCACTTCGCTTCGTACTAGGGTCTGGGACTTCTCCCATAGACAAGGATTTCTCCGGTAGATTTTTGACCGGACCAATCAGAGAACAGAAGGGGCGGAGTTTTTGGCCCCACCCACCTGTCCCAGCGCGCAGCCAGCGAGCAGCCGCATGTTCTCATTCAAAGCGATGCAGGACTGTTTTATATGTGACACAAATGTATTAATTTCCCCTTCTTAATCCCTTATCTGGAGTTTTCTTTTGTTTTTTTTTGCCAAAAGTCAAGTGATCGCTCCCTCCTCCTCCTCCTCTCCCTCCGCTGATGAGGAAACGCCTCAGGTTGTCACGAGAGAATTAAACTAGGGTTTTACGTTGCTGCCCGAGTCCCTGCAGATTTTCTGGTCTTCTGGTGTGCTGGACCAGCGCTACATGGTTTTATTTTATCTTTTTAGAACATATAAACACAGAAAATGCAGCAGGAGGCGGAGCAGATGTCAAGTTCACCAGAGCAGTTAAAACCAGACCCTTGTCCTTCACTTTACTCTGCCCCTTCTGTTCTCTGATTGGTCCGGTAAAAAATCTACCGGAGAAATCCTTCTCTATGGGAGAAGACCCAGACCCTAGTACGAAGTGAAGGACAAGGGTCTGGTTTTAACCAGGCTAGCTTCAAGGCTTTATTAGTAACTCAGACAAGAACACACACACAGAAACTATTCTTTCCAACTGCAGAACAGGAGAAGATGAGCAACATCATTTTCCAACTAAAACAAATCTTTTAAATAAACCAGTCACACGATCCTATCTGAGCAGTTGACTGAACAGTCATGTAGGCAGAGGATATCAGAAAAAGCGCTCAATACAAAAACCACCAGCATAGGCAGAGGATACAATTTTTTTTTTCCATTTACCCTTTATTTATACAGGTACCGGTAGTCTCATTGAGCCATGAGAACTCATTTTCAAGAGAGACCTGTTTAGGGAGCAGATGGTGGGGGTTAAGGGCCTTACTCAGGGGCCCAGAGTGGGGTGAATGAGGGTGGAGGCAGGTGTGGGTGTTTCACCGTGGCTTGAACCGGCAATCTTCCCATCACAGGCCCACAGTCTCTAACCTCTGCACCACCACTTCCCTAAAATGTAAAATGCTATCAAGGTCAAGGTTCTGTATTGTCATTCGCATCGCATGTGGTACATGTAATAAGATCTAAGATATGAACTAAGAAATACGCTGAACTAAGAAGAACACGTTAAACACTTACCGGTAATAGTGCAAAAAGAATAATACGCCAAACAACAGAGCACAAGCATGTGTCCGTGTGAGCAGATGAGTATTGTATTGAGGGCAAATGAATACTGTACAGCAGCATGAAATAAATCAGCAGCATGAGATCAGCAGCATGGATAGTCAACAGCAAATAACATCAAGTGGTTTTACAGTGATTATTTTTATCATTCTCTCTTACTATATAAATTTTCCTGAAAAACGGTAATTTAGTGAACTTTTAAAACATTTTTGATGATGTTGAGAAATTTTTACAACTACAGGTAGAAGCAGAAAGTAGCCTGCATCTTCCATCCATCTATTATCCATCAGATAAATTATAAATTCAAGGATTCTTCTATATGTTTGGATGTCTATGTGCCCTCAACATTGATAGAAAATGCTTTTTTTTATTATTTTTTTTACATTTATTTAAAAGAACAGAAGTCACAAATGCTCTTACGAAACTGTAGCATGTCAGTCATAATGCAGAATTTAATAAATAATAAATTTAAGACTTACATATTGTGATTCAATTCAGTGACCTTGATTGGGACAATATTTTTGAAAGAAAAAGCATGTGCACAGATTAAGTACTGATTTAACTGAACTTAAACTAACCACAACTGATTTACTAGTCAATACTTTTATAGCAAGCTATTTATTTTTTTATTTAGTAAAGAGGTTAAGTTTTTGGTAATTATGTGCTTAGGCATAAAGCATTTTACAGGAGTGTTAATATTGGTTCTTAAAAAAAGGACATGTAATAATAATTAAAGCCAACAAAACAAGATCTTTTTTTTACTTACCGGTACTTTTAACTGTGTGAGCTATGTTCATCTCTTTCTCTCAAGTTAATGCAGTCAAATATCTGGAAACCAAAAACAAAGCATTAAAAAAGCTAAAGTTGATCCAATGTCAAACTAATACAGGTATCATGTTTTCTGCAGCTCCAAAAATCATTTTTGAATAAAACTCTGGGGAGGAAGCTCAGTCTCAAAAGTAAACATGAAACTGTATTTACATTTAAATGTTACTAGTTTTTTTTAACTGGATTTAAATTGAAACAAGTTTGTGTGCTAAGAGGAGATTATTTGGTTGTGAAATACAGTAGCTAGAAAAATAATAAAATTAGAGATGTATTAGATCCGGTCAAGAGTCACACACACATCTTGAAATTACCGGAGCCAAGACGGTGTAGTGGCAGGGCTTTTGACTTGGAACCCGAAGGACGCGGGTTCGCGTCCCGGCCACTACACACCTTGGGGTGTCTATGAGTGCACATCTAATTCTCCAGCTCCCCGGGTGCTTTCTATGGCTGCTCACTGCACCACCTGGTAGGTGGTTGGGTTAAATGCAGAGACGAATTTCGTCTGTGTATGGGAAACATACGCAGATGACAGGAAAATACATTATTATTATTAAACACAATTACACATTGTTTTCTAGTGAATTAGATAAAAGTTTTAAGAATTTGAAACAAAAACACAAAAAGCATTTATATTTATATTATTGCAAAAAATAAAAATTGAATGCGAGTATACATACATTATTTATTTAGGTTTACATCAATATAACATAAAATGAAGTGCATGAGATAGCTCCACAGCGCTAACAGTTTAGCTAACATTACAAACATTAGCACATTCACAAAAAAATTAATTTAAACTTTATTTAACTCAGCACAGCTGTAAAACAAAAAAAAAGATTGTATCGATAACAGTACCCTGATGCATGCTCAATAATCCAGGTAGAAAAAAAAAAAAAAGAAAGAAGAAGAAGCTAAGTCTGGTCCTCCGGACATTCAAAAAACAAAACCTTTTTTTTTTTCAAATTCTTGGCCCGCCACTCGCTGAGGGACATCGAAGGCGTCCTGTTGCCACTCCACCACTGGTAGTTCCTGGAAAAACAATACAGATTCTAAAAAGTGTATTTAATACCGCATGGACACATTTGTCTTAAAACTTTTGCTATTCAATGCAGTTTAGTTTACAGACTCGGTTATTCACAGATTTATCCTTGGAACCAAACTAATAACGGTTCCTGGAAACCGTCAATATCCTCTACAATTTTTTGTGTGGAAATATATCTGTTTTTACACAAGGAGCTTTGCTTTCCTGTGCAGTCATCAACTTAATTAAAGACCTTTGTCATACTGCACTGCTAATTCATCATCACCGGTGCACCATGCGCCCACCGCTACTTGGGATATTTCTTTCCAACATGCAAATGCTGACAAACAAAAAGGACGAGCTTAAGCCGTTCGTTGGGGAAAAACAGCGACTTTTCATGTGCTTCACAGAGGGGCTGTGTGAGCCAGCACCAGACTGTGCTGCAGCTTCAAGCTCCTCAGAGCAGACCATGTCATGGAAAGCAAAAGGTGGAGGAATCTGTTATTACATCAATGATGGCTGGTGTACGGATATACCATTGTTGCCACCTGTAATCATTCACCATAAACACAAGCACAACTCAGACTCTCTGACCAGATCCTGTGTGTGGAGCGAACGTGTATATTTTTAAATTAGTGATTTAAATTGTGCAGCACCAGGACCCTAAACTACTTCTATGTGCAAATGTACTTGGCAAGAACGATTCAGTTTTTTATTTAATTTTAGGACCACATCCAAAATTTGCAGTTTTTCCACAACTCACAGGTGCTCCAAGAACATAAATCTCCACAAATTCAGGGGTCTAGAGTAAATTTCAAACATTAAAACATTGAGTTAAAACAGACACACCTGCACGTGAGATCGGAGGGATGCTGCCACCCCGATACATTTGACCCCGTCTGAACAGCCATATTTTCCATCAGGTCCTGTAGTTCCATCATGTAGCCTTGAAAAAGATATGTTTTTATTATGATTTTTTAAAATTATTTTAATTCCTAAATAAATATTGACACCGATACCCATAAATGACAAAGACATATGAGATGGCATAAATTGATATTGGATTAAATTATAAATGGAGGTGGCAAGAAAGAGGAGAAGAGGAAGACCACAGAGGAGGTTCATGGTTGTGCAGGATATACAGGATAGGGAAAGGTCAAATTATAAAGCAGTTTATGAAAAAGTCAAATTAATGTTGTTTTTTGACACTAGCTTCCTACCTGGAGTTGATTCTTGATTCTCAGCCATGTGACTTTTTACAGAAAATACATACTGGCTTTTGCGACGTTCCCATTCCATCTCGTTGTAAACAAACCTAAAAAACAAACCGTTGCCGTCAAAACATCTACTTTGTTGTACCTAAACATCACACAGAGGACCACTTAGCTTTTTTAGATTTTTCTACTGGGATTACTGAGCATGCATCAGGGTAAACATCACATTGTTCAGCAAATACTCTAGGGTAAAAGTACCCGATTAATGTATGCGTTTACACTAGCAACACAAATGAAACAAGGTCAGCAGTAGTTTCCAACTTCACCTATACAAATAAAGTTTATTATTATTATTATTATTCCCAACTATGTTTGATACAGTCACAGTGCGCCCCCTGGAGCCGACTGCAGCTACTACTTTACCTCTTCTTGGAGAGAGAAGCATTGAGCTTCTCTCTGAGGTCGGTCACCTTCCTCTTCTTGGAGAGAGAAGCATTGAGCTTCTCTCTGAGGTCGGTCACCTTCCTCTTCTTGGAGAGAGAAGCATTGAGCTTCTCTCTGAGGTCATTTTCCTTCCTCTTGGAGAGAGAAGCATTGAGCTTCTCTCTGAGGTCATTGTACTTCCTCTTGGAGAGAGAAGCATTGAGCTTCTCTCTGAGGTCATTTTCCTTCCTCTTGGAGAGAGAAGCATTGAGCTTCTCTCTGAGGTCCTTCACCAACAAGTCTAAGCACAAAGACATCCATCAAAACACATCAAGCCGCCTGCGCGCACGCGTGTGTGTGCATGTGTGTGTGTGCATTACCACTCTTGCTATGGTCTCTGATGTCCAGCTCTGGTTCCAAGTAAGGCTCCAGCTGCTCTTCAGCTCCACTGTTGATCCAGCGATCCCTCGTGATTTGCTGAGGTTAGAAATAATGTTCCAGAAACATTCAGACTAAATAAAAACAACTCTTTTAGACCAAACGGTTCCACAGGATTCTTGACAAACAGACTACGAAGTGTTCTGGGTGAATCGGTCACAAGCGGGCAGAACTAATAAACTGTGTGAAGACCACCAGGATGAACTGAGGATGCTCATCCTGTCACTAAGGACACATCCTGAGTTGATCTGGGACACTTGTCCACTTTCTTTTGGTAATTTGAATCCAAATCCTGACACAAGGTGCTGACCCGGACTGAGGATATTGCTGAGTCATGGAAGGAGCACTTCAAGGATCTCCTTCATCCACCCACCATGTCCACCCTTCAGGAAGCAGAATATGAGAACTTGGGGGGAAGACGAGTCCACTACCATGGCAGAGGTCACAGAGGTAGACAAACAGCTCCTTGGTGTCAAGGCGCCGGGGTGGGCGAGATCTGCCCTGAGATGCTGAAGGGGCTATCATGGTTGACATGTCTCCTAAGCGTCTTATGGAGGACTGGGACAATGCCAGTGGAGTGGCAGACTGGGGTGGTAATTCCCATTTAAAAAAAAGGGGACCAGAGAGTGCATTGTGGAATCACACTTCTCGCCCTCCTGGGGAAAGTTTACTCCAGGGCATTAGAAGGGAGACTCTGACCGATTGTTGGACCTTAGATTCAGGAGAGCAGTGTGACTTTGGTCCTGGACCAGATCTTCACCCTTGTGGAGTTGTTAAAGGGGTCATGTGAGTTTGCCTCTCGATCTGAGCTGCAACCGTAGCGGCAACCTCTTGTACTTCAGTTCAGAGCCACTAATTGTAAATACTACTACTCTCACTGTCCACGTTTTTAAACAAATGTAATGGATTTTAGAAATAGAACAAATGTATTCTGTGACTTTTTAACTTATGATTAATTAAACTGGTTTGGAACTTTAAGTGAGCGTCTGTCGTGTTTAAGTGTATCTCTCCTTTTTGATCCAAAGTGAAACCAAAATAACGAATTCGGGGCGAATAAGAATCAAAGCCAACAAAAGACAGAAACATTTGTCTATAATATATATAGGGCGGCCGTGGCGTAGTGGTAATGGCAGTCGTCCCCCGATCGGAAGGTTGGCGGTTCGAATCCCGGTTCCCCACACCATGTGTCGTTGTGTCCTTGGGCAAGACACTTAACCCCGAGTTGCTCCCGGTAGGACTGGAAAGCACCTTGCATGGTAGTCTGCCGCTACCGGTGTATGAATGTGTGTAGCATTCAATGTGTTGTTGGCTTTTTTCTTATCCGCCCCAGAATTCGTTATTTGGTTCACTTTGGATCAGAAAGGAAAAACACGCTGAAAACACGACAAACACTCATAATTTAAAGTTCCAAAAAAACCAGTTTAATTAATCATAAGTTTAAAAAAGAGTCACAGAATACATTTGTTCTATTTCAAAAAATCATTATATTTGATTAAAATAAGTGGACAGAGAGTAAGTGAGAGAGATAGGGAGACAGAAGAAGGAGAGAGAGAAAAAGAGAGAGAAAACACATTGAAATGGCATTTCAAGAGAGACCCCATATACAACCTGATTTAGTCTGAATACAGCTGTTCTTCTGTTGGTCTGGCTGCGTTGACTGGCGTGGAGGAGGAAAAATCATATTTTTATACCCTTCTCTGGGCGTTGCCTGCCCTCAATTTAATAATAGAAGTTCTGCTTTATGCTCTTATTTGGGCATTTGCCTGCTCTCACCTTAATAATAGAAGTTCTGCTTTATGCTCTTATTTGGGCATTTGCCTGCTCTCACTTTAATAATAGAAGTTCTGCTTTAAGACGTTGCCCTTCCCCACCTGTCAGAAAGCTTCTGTCAGGAAATTCCATTTGCTTGTTTCAGCTTGCAGACTTTGCGTTTTTGAGAGTGAAGGATAATACACAGTTCTATATGTTAACCTGATTGGATCTAACACACAACTGTTATTAATACACAAGTGCTTTATAATCAACGTATTAACTGTTTCACAAATGTCCATGCAATCATGTCCTATATATGCCCCAAAGCAGCTCACACAAAACTATAAATCCACACACCCTTAGATCCAAAAATAGAGCAGTCCCTAAGCCTGCAGGACAGACACAAGCTGCATCCTTTTAAAACCCATTCAAGATGAAAAAACACAAAGACAAAAATATGTTTATTTCACAACAAACCCCCTTTGGACCTCATTATCTGAGGTCCATCAAAAAGAAATAAAATCACACACCTAATAACGCATATATACACCATATTTAATCCGTTTTTTCAAAATCCTCCAAGTTATAGTTTTTTAACAAAAACAGTTGTCTCATCACTTCAGGGTCCCTTTTTTCCAGAGTAGATGTGATGAGTCTTACCGTCAAAGACCTTAAACAAGGCACGCAGCAGCACCCGCAGGTTATAAGTATGCCTAAGAAAATAGCCAATGATACCATTATAGATACAAACACCTGTTTCCAGGGACCGAAGATCTTTATTAGCCAATTGTCCAGTGGGTCGTCCAGACCTGAATGACTTTTCATTTCATCTGAGAGGGTTCTAAGGCCTTCTAGGGCTCTTGTGACTTTGCCATCTGGAGCAGTGTTGTTTGGAATAAATGTACAGCAAAGGTCGCCAAACATACTACAAACTCCCCCCCGTTCCGCCAAAAGCATATCCAACGCCATCCTGTTCTGAACCGCCATCAGGGAAGTCGGCGCTAGTTGTTCGGCCAGACCTTCTACCGCGTCTCTGGTGAGATTGGACAGTCGCATAACATTATAATGCACATAATTTATCCTGTCAACATTTTTATTGGGAGTAACAGGGAACACTGCTGAAATGATAGGAAAACTCTCGAACCCAGCTGCCACCTGATCAGCCAATTTGTATTCATTTGGCACACCCCGCGGAATGCCTATAGAGTCAATATAAGTAGGTGAACCGACGGTTGGATCAAAATTAGCAGATCTCCTTCTCCTATTTTGAGAGGGATCAGTTCCGTTCAGGATCTCCAATCTGGGACCAATCAGAGCCAGAGGAGCCGCCAATCGTACCATGGCACAAAGTCCAATGGTGTTGTCCAAGATACGAGTGAGTAATCTCCTTTCCCCACAATAGTAGTATAAGCCCGATCTAACAAGAGGGCCAATCACTTTTCTATCCCCTTTTTCTGTGCTCGCTAACCTCGTCTGATTGCACCAGCTTGGGTCAATCATGCCCACATTTATTTTGGCATTTGGACTCGTGAAATTAAAACAGAAGTAATCATTGCGTTTTGTAGCATGGAACGGGCCAGCTTTGGTGTGATTCCCGGCTAAGGGAAACACTTCACTTAAGGTTGTACAATTAGCGTGCATCTGCGTTCTGGTCAAGTTTAGCATGCAAGCAAACCCCCATGTATCCTCTGGGAACAAGGGAGCCGGCTCAGTGTACAACAGCGGGCGTGCTGCAGCGCATGCCACGCATTCAGACAACGAGGCCTGCTTTGCCGCCTCCGATAACCATGCCAACCATATATTATTGTCATGGTATCCGGTAGACATTGCGATTACCTCGACCGGAGTCAACTTTGTGTAATCGGTGGTCATTATGTCTGAAGTTTGGTGCGGGGTCACAAGGGGAAAAGAAGAATTACCTAGAGAGCTGATAGTGTTTACCATTTCAATTCGTAATGACCCATATTTTGGTGGATAGGAGTTCACTATCACTCTCATAACATGAAAATTGAACGGATGTTCATCCATTTCAAAAGTGGACACCGCTTTAATAGACAGGGAAACCGGATTCTGGGTGAGGGAGAAATCCCTCTGGAGAGTGAACTTGCTAGTCCAAAACTGGTGAAATCCTGGCCGATCCGACTTAGGTTGGGAAAATACCCAGGACCCTTGTTGTAAAACCACCTTATCCCCACTACATTGGACATTTTGGCCAGCGCATAGTACAATTTCCCCCCAAGTGCAGCTCTGTGGGCATTGTGAAGCCATGGGTGGACATTGACACATGTATATGTCTGCATGCCTGAATGAAATATTCTGGCCTGCACAATCAATTACATCGCATAAATCGAACGTAAAAGTGGTAGTCTGGTTTGCGATATACTCTAGTTTGAGGACTTTTTGGTGCGCGCCATACTCCCTCTTATGTCTATAAACTTCACAATCATTTTTCCCAGGGATTACGCAAAAATGTTCTAGGAGGACAATCAAAATTACCATACTTATTCCACTTATTCCAACTACCATAGTGACCCTCTTGTCTGGCCACCACATTTTGAATCAATTTATTAATATGCAAATTGTAGAATATAAGGAAATATATGCAAACTATGAACGATAATAATAGAAAGCGCTTTAGAATATTGCAGAATTATGAACCTTAAGTTCCAAGTTCCTCCTCCAGCAGCAAGGCAGGTGTCTCCCTTGAACACACAAAAATAGAGAAAGAACACAAGATTTATATCATCATCACAGAAACATTAATATACTTTTTACACGTACTCAGGGGCATTCCCCTTGGGTGCTCGGGAATGTCCTCCTATGTTCCCGAGTTTTCTTCGTGTAATGTGAGACTCTAATATGTAGTGTTTTTATCGTTTTAGGGTGTCTGTTCTATGTGTGCATATTCCTAGTACCGAGTGGCCCCATTAAACAGAGTCCTTCTGAGCCTCGCACGCAACTTACTCGGCTACTTTGGTCTACCAAGGTACAAGAGTTCGAACGCGAGCTCCTCTTGTTGTCCCGCTCGATCCTCTCAGCTCCTTCCTGGTTCACGGGCTGGAGCACACTGACTCCAATGGTACCAGACCTCCCCCTTTCCTCTCAGCCTGACCGCATGTGAGGTTCTCTCGGTCACTTGGAAAGGACCTGCCCAGCGAGGCTCCGCCCACTTTCTCTTAACGATCCTC
>JBBPBX010090192.1:0-14160 GCA_038048925.1 Garcialebias charrua
CGGCGTTTCGGCTATACGAACGTGTGTAGAAATGGAACTCGTTCGTAAGTCGGGGATCACCTCTACAATCCCGCCTTCAGATAAAAGTGACCAATACAGGTAGTCCTCGACTTACGGCGTTTCGGCTATACGAATGGGTGTAGAAATGGAACTCGTTCGTAAGTCGGGGATCACCTGTACAATCCCGCCTTCAGATAAAAGTGGCCAATACAATCACATATATATACAGGTAGTCCCCGACTTACGAGCGCTCTTACTTACAAGGATCCGGACTTACGAGCTGGCAAATTTTTGGAAAAAACGCAAAAAATACTGAGTTTTTCTGTGTTTTTTCACCACACTTCGTTAGCTAAACATGTGCACACACGTTTCCGATCATTTTTATGCACTCATAAGCAGTTTTTCGAAGAAAAACGAGTGTTTGTAGTCGCGCTAGCAAAACCGTTCCAACTTACGAGCGAAATTCCGGACTTACGAGACACGTGGCGGCCGTTCCAAGTTACGAATTTTCGCGTTACGAGCGCCTCGGAGGAACGGAACTCGCTCGTAAGTCGGGGACTACCTGTATATATATATATATATATATATATATATATATATATATTATATATATATATATATATATATATATATATATATATACATATATATGGTAAATGGTAAATGGAGCTTATTTATATAGCGCTTTCCAGCCCCCTGTGAGGGACCCCAAAGCGCTTTACAATACCAACCATCCACCCATTCATACACACATTCATACACCGGTAGCGGTGACTGCCATGCAAGGCGCCTTCCAGTCCTATCGGGAGCAACTCGGGGTTAAGTGTCTTGCCCAGGGACACAACGACACATGGTGTGAGTAACCGGGATTCGAACCTCCAGCCTTCCGATCGGGGGATGACTGCCATTACCACCACACCACGGCCGCCCATAATATATATATTATATTTATATATATATATACATATATACATATATATAGTATATATATATATATATATATATATATATATATATATATATATATATATATATATATATATATATATATATATATATATATATATATATACAGGTAGTCCCCGATTTACGAGCGCTCTGATCTGCGAGGTTCCAGACTTACGAGCTGCGAATTTTTGGAAAAAACGAAAAAAATACTGAGTTTTCATGTGTTTTTTCACCACAGTTAGTTAGCTAAGCATATGGACACACGTTTCCGATCATTTTTATGCACTCATAAGCAGTTTTTGGATGAAAATAGAGTGTTTGTAGTCGCGCTAGCGAAAACCGTTCCAATTTACGAGCGAAATTCCGGATTTACGAGAGAAATGGCGGCCGTTCCAAATTACGAGATTTCCGGTTTACGAGCGCCTCGTTGTAACGGATCTCGCTCGTAAATCGGGGACTACCTGTAATTATGTATATATATATATATATATATATATATATATATATATATATATATATATATATATATATATATATATATATATATTTATATATTTATATACACAATCCTGTGTACATACTCTCGTTTTCATCACATGTACTACATGTGGTGCAAATGACGATAAAGACTCTCTGACTCTCTGACTCTGATGTATAAATATGCCCCCAAGGCCTCATCCACACCAACAGAATGGCCTCATATACATACCAATGGCTGCAAAAATGCTAATTCAATGAGCCATTTGACTAACTCCCATGGGAACTATAGTTAGAATATCCAAATGGCTCACATGTGGTAGTGCTAGTGTTAAACGCTCACAACGCTTTTACTTTTCTTGCGCTCACAACGATTTACGTGTTCTTACGTTAAAAAAATAAACGTTCACAGCGTTTTTCGTGCTTCTTGCGCTCAAATTTCCTACGGTCCTTGAACGCGTCTCGTATTAGTTTTACTTCGGCTTAAATCTTTCAAACTTGAAAAAGAGTTTTCTACTTTACCTCTTCAGCCTTCCTGTTGGTTCGTGGAATATTGTCGATGCTGGCTCTCCCGCTGTGAGGACCGAAACGTCCTTTCGTCTCTGAAGTCTACTCGAGGAAGAGGAGCAGGTCTAAGACCCGCGGTTCCGGAGTCCCGGTCCGGTCGTCTCCAGCGGCGGTCAGTCAAACGCAATATCCTGTCTTCGTGACGCCAAATTGTGAAGTAAACTTCTGAATAACGAGGCAAGGCTGTTCAAAAGAAGTTCAAGTTTCAAAGATTTAATGTATCTTGCAAGATAGAGAACAGAATGGTACAGGCACGAAAGCTGTCTGGGTCTGCTCTGCTCAGACAGTAACACAGCATGGATTAAGAACCCTCGTACAGTTGGGGGTGGTACCATGGGTGGAACGGGAGGTGTTTGTCTATCACCAGGTGGAAACTTCTGATAACACATGGAATCATGAGCACTCAGCAAATGGAAAGTGAGCATTCAGCATTTCTTATAATGCAGCAGTGTTTTTAGATTAACACAAGCAGGTCACTGTTTATTCAGCAGATAAAATGAGGAACATGACGTTAAAATTTAAGGAACAGGTGGTTGGTTTCACACAGATGGTCACAAAATGTGGTTGGTTTCACACAGGCATTTTGGAGTGCATGATTCTGAACATGATGTGAAAAGTTTAAAGTTGCAGTATGTAGCTTTTTTTATAAACATATTTCTTCTCTCAGTCACTATTTTTTGTCAGAGTGATGTTAAACAGGTAATCTTTGAGAAATACTATATTCCTCTGGCGTCTCCCGGTGGTTAAAATAGCATTTATAAAAACCAGAGCGGGCCGTTTTTGACCAGCCAATAAAAACAGAGTTATTTTCATGAACGAGCTTCCCCCGCCCTCCCCCCGCCTCTCCCAGCGGCAGCGCGCAGCAGCCGGGCACGCTCCCGTCTCAAACAGTAGCTGTTTCAAGATGGCGGAGGTGGCGAGAGCCTCGAGTGCTCAGAGGATTGCAAAGCGATGCAGAGTTAGCAACTTTCCTGCTTGAAAAGTAAGTGTCTTTGCTTGAATCATGTGATAGCGCAAATGCCATGAAATTATCTACAACAGGCTAAAACCGTTTTCCGGCCTACAGCTGACGTGATGCTAATGGCAGCAGCTAACTCATTCAACCTCAGTATTGTTTTGATACGTACATTTAGTTATCCTAACTTATTGTATTGTGGATCAGCGTGCAGATATGTTGAAAGTACTGTAACTGCGCTGTCTGTGTAAGAGAGGCATGATCACAACTAGCAATTAGCATATTGTCTGCAGATCATTTGGTGTTCATAATCTAAAAGTCTGTTAGTTGTACTACACAATATATGTTGTTGATGCATACATCTCAACCTCTTTGGACGTTTACCTGTATAAAGGGCCTCAAAAATTATTAAATTTTGGAATAAAATCTGTAAAACTTGCGGTGGGGTGGACGAGTTTGCTGCGGACATGAGCCTGCAGTGAAGCAGGATGAAAGGAGAGCATAAAAAGTTCAAATTTTACTTCTAGCAGCAGAACAGGATGGAAGATGGCTGTTTGATGCTATTTTTTAAATCATCCTACATGCTTTGATATGTTAGATAAATTTGTCATTGTGTGATAAATGTGTTGAAAAGAATATCTGATTATTGTTTGAACTACATTATATGTTTTTATGCAGAGATGATGACTTTGGGGAAGGTCTCAGAAGTGAATTTGGGGAGACTCCCATTCAGGTTTTGGAAACAAGGTAAGTAAGGGGAAACTGTATTTATGTCAAGATTATTTTATGGTTTGCACTGCAACTAATATAACTGTGATCATAATATTATTACACAATTTTACTTCTAGCAGCAGAACAGGATGGAAGATGGCTGTTTGATGCTATTTTTTAAATCATCCTACATGCTTTGATATGTTAGATAAATTTGTCATTGTGTGATAAATGTGTTGAAAAGAATATCTGATTATTGTTTGAACTACATTATATGTTTTTATGCAGAGATGATGACTTTGGGGAAGGTCTCAGAAGTGAATTTGGGGAGACTCCCATTCAGGTTTTGGAAACAAGGTAAGTAAGGGGAAACTGTATTTATGTCAAGATTATTTTATGGTTTGCACTGCAACTAATATAACTGTGATCATAATATTATTACACAATTTTAAAATGTAGATGGTAAGGTTGTATGTCTAATATTGTTTATGAAATGTATTTCCACCAGATATTACGGTAGGCAGAAACAAAAACCAAAGTTTAATAGTTGTTTTTATATAATCCATCCATCCATCCATCCATTTTCTTCCTCTTATCCGGGGTCGGGTCGCGGGGGTAGCAGCCTAAGTAGGGAGGCCCAGTCTTCCCTCTCCCCAGCCACTTGGAGCAGCTCCTCTGGGGGAATCCCAAGGCGTTCCCTGGCCAGCCGAGAAACATAGTCCCTCCAGCGCGTCCTGGGTCTTCCTCTGGGTCTCCTCCCGGTGGGACATGCCCGGAACACCTCACCAGGGAGGCGTCCAGGAGGCATCCTAACCAGATGCCCGAGCCACCTCAACTGGCTCCTCTCGATGTGGAGAAGCAGCGGCTCTACTCCGAGTCCCTCCCGGATGACTGAGCTTCTCACCCTATCTCTAAGGGAGAGTCCAGACACCCTGCGGAGAAAACTCATTTCAGCCGCTTGTATCCGAGATCTTGTTCTTTCGGTCACAACCCAAAGCTCATGACCATAGATGAGGGTGGGAACGTAGATCGATCGGTAAATTGAGAGCTTTGCCTTTTGACTCAGCTCTCTCTTCACCACGACAGACCGGTACAGCGCCCGCTTCACTGCGGACGCTGCACCTATCCGCCTATCAATCTCACGCTCCAGTTTTTATATAATGTATTTCTTTATTGTTATGGCTTTTCTGTGCTGCAATTTTAGTGGACATAAAATTAGAATAATACAGATGCACAATATTGACAATAAATATCTTTGAAGCTTATTTTTTTTATTATTTTATTTTTCTAACCACGTCACAGAAAATGTACAACTTTATAAATTTAAGAATTTTTAAAAAGATGACTTCATTAAAATTCTGTGTTCATGTATAACATACACTTGCACTGAACGTACGTATTTTAGTGCGTGTTAAAAATATGATTTTGTCTATACTTTCGAGTTAGTCTCATTAACTTTTATTGAGAAAATTTATTGTACTGGTTCCCAAGTACATGTTTCTTTATTTCATGATCAAACTTGATTATTGTTGCTTTAATAAAATATGTAATGTGTTTCCTCAGTATCAATGTTAGTTTGTTTTTTACGTTTATATTTTTTTTGTTTCAGTATGTCTTCGCTAGACATTCACGACGACAATGATGAAAGTGACTTGTTATTGCATGTTCTCTCCGTGCATGCGTGGGTTTTCTCCGGGTTCTCCGGTTTCCTCCCACAGTCCAAAAACATGCATGTTAGACTGATTGGTAACTCTAAATTGACCCTAGGTGTGAGTGAGACAGGTCTCTCTTGTAAATGAGTCCCCGTGGCTCAACGAGGCTAGCCTGTATAAATAAAGGTTGAATGAATGAATGTTCTTCTTCCTCAGGTTGTCAGCGCTGTCCTGTTGATGATGATGGTGGTGGTGGTCCCACAGACAGCAGCAAAGCCACACAGGAAGTCCTTTGAAGGTTTAGCAGAAGAAACGGTCCCTCTGCGTTTGGACCCAAACAATTTAGTTCCCAGCCTAAAAGTCAGTTCTTTGGCCAGCGACTCCATCTCACCGTGGACCTACAAGTGAGGCTTCAGCTCCTCAGTGTGTTGTCCTTCATGAAGCTCAGAGTCCTGTTAACAGTTTTTGTCTCCTCTCTGTCCTCAGCATCTCCAGGGATGACAACATGTTCCCTCATGCGCTGTCGCAGGCTCACTGTTTGCTCAAAACCTGCCTGGACCACCAAGGACTGGAGGACGGGGGCCTGGAGTCCCGTCCCATTCTGCATCAGGTGCTGGTTCTGAGGCGAGTCAAGACGCCAGGGCCAGGCACAGCTACCACTACCGCCTGGAGTCCAAACTCATCTCAGTGGGTTGCACCTGCGTGAGACCGAAGGTGATCAACCAGCACTGAGGACTGACCCATGGAGACCAGATGAAGACCATCTCCACGTGGGGTGTCCTCCAAAGATCTGTGGCAGGGTGTGGCCTTGGGGCAATTTCAATCCCAAAAATCCTCAATTAAAAGAAAAGAACTTTTAAACGAGTTGATGAAGTTTATCAATGAACCTTAATTTTTTTATTTATATATACTGTATATATATATATAGTCATTCATTCATTCAACCTTTATTTAGTCAGGTAAATCTCATTGAGCCTCGAGGGCTCATTTACAAAAGTGACCTGCTACTAACTAAAGAATGATGAACAGCAATGGTAGAATTTCTGTTCATCATTCTACATCATATATATATATATTTATATATATAGATATATATATAGATATATATACATATATATATATAGATATATATACATATATATATATATATATATATATATACATATATATATAGATATATATATACATAGATATATAGATATATATATACATAGATAGATAGATAGATAGATAGATATATACATATATAGATATACAGTATATATATAGTATATATACTGTAGTTATAAATATAGTTATTTTTTTATATAGATACCTATATTTATAACTATATATATATATAGTATATATACATATAGATACCTATATTTATAACTATATATATATATATATATATTATATATATACACAAATGAAAGAGTGGAGATCAGGTGGTTCTCTATGGACTTTAGATGTTTGGACAAGCTGACAATCTGGAGAAGCTCCACATATTTATTGACCTGACCCACTTAAGTGAAGACCAGATCAGTCACCTGGGCCCTGCTTGCTGTTCTGTTGCCCTGAAGGCTGCAGGTTAGGAAGAATTTGGAGTTAATTAAGTTCTGTTTAATTTCTGTCCAGTTTTATTAAAAAGTTATTTAAATCAAACTAAGTACACAACAGAGTATTTAACATCAGGGTGGATGCTCAGTGCTTTATTTATGGTTATTTAAGTGCGTTATGTAACGGTTTGATGATCCTTGTCACATATTTATTTAGGTTTTTTGTGTATTTATTGTCTAAATAAATAAATAAAAAAGATTTTGTCGCTGTGTTCTTTCAAATAGAAAATTATTTCACTGCATGTTCATGAAGAATCATCAATTTAAATGTTTGCATGAAAACAGGGTGACTATGAGAACTGTTTGTTTTCATCAACTCCCCCTGTGAGCATCGAATCTCATTATGTAACAAAACCAGAATATGAACAAGTCCAGCTGTAGTGCATCAACCCAGGTTTGACTCTTCTCAAGAGCTGAGTGTCAACAGCACGCAGCTGTTTCCTCTTCTTCGGACCGTAGGTCTCTGGGTGTAAATTCCTCGTCTGAAGACCATCGAGAATGTTTCAAAAGTAGATGCGTAACACAGATAAAATGTCACACACTGCAGCAAAGTATTATAACATAACTTATTGAAAGGGTTATACATAATTTACGATACTTTATTACAAATACGCAAAGATTTGAGAAGGAAATAGTCGATCGGGTGACTGCGCCGACGCCATCTTAGAACTGTGTTTACAATGCATGCGCGTTCACGAGACAGGCCAAGCTGTGGAGGAGGAGCTAAGGAGGCGGAGTTTCAGGTCAGCCAGAGTGCAAGGGGGAGGAGGGAGAAGGGTTTCTGCTCGAAAATTTCCTAAGTTTCAGGGCTGTACAGAAACTGCAGACCGTGCCTTTAACACATAAGTTTAATTATGAGTTTAATACCTGAGAATGTATGATTCACTTTACAAACTTATTTAAAATTGCAGATGACAAGGAAAAGTTTGTGTGGTAGTAGCTGAGAGTACTATTTGAGTTAAAACACTGTCATGAAATGTGGCGGGTGATATGCATTCATATAGAGGGGAGGTTAGAGAAGGCAAGCTCACCGGTTCGACTCCCTGGACTGACAACATCAACATGTGAAACACCCACATCTGACATACACCGGGCCCTTGAGCAAGGCTCTTAACCCCCACCATCTGCTCCCCTGGGTGCCCTATCTGTCAGCTCTCTGCTCCACACAGAGGGCTGTGGTAGCTCAGTGGTCTGTGGTTGTGTCAGGAAGGGCATCCGGCGTAAAAATAATTGCCAAGTCTTCATGCGACTCAGTTCACTGTGGCGACCCCTGACGAAGGAAGCCGCTGAAAGAAGAATAAAAACTGGTGTGATGTAACACGAACACTGAAGACGGCTTTGTTATGAGTAAAACTTGAACTCTTTATTATCTTTATTTAAGAAAAATGAGCTGAAAATGTGTAATGTCTTCACTTTAGTTTATTTTTCCATCGATCTGTTCAAGGGATTAAAACATGGATGAGAACACAAACGCTGTATGGGGACAAAACAAATCGTGTTCAATTAAAGTTTGACACTGTGAAAGGAAAAGATGTCTGCCAATTTATTGTTTCCTCTGAAAGAACATAAACCAAAATCTCTTCACTCTTACAATTCTCTTTGGCTTCTCAGATTACACCCTCATGTTGTGTTTTGTCCCCGTAAAAACAGTTTACGCGTTTTCTAGTATTCTTTAATGTTTTTTTGCAAACCCTCCGCAGCCTCGTTTGATCACCTGGCGAAGTCCCTTGAGGAGTGGTGAGCTGTGAAACAATCTCGAAGAGAATAAAGGAAGCTTTGCTCGGAAATGCTGCATTAAGTGAGTTAAAGTTACAAAAAAAGAAGTTTAAAGCAGTTGTTTCCATTTTTGTCTGCTTATAACCCACAAAACAGCAGCAGACTCGACAGCTGTTTGAAGAAAACAAACAAAGCTAAAATGACAGTTACACAAAGACGTGATGACAACAGCTTTAACCGCCTCTGCATCAATGTTTAATTGATTTATCACTTTTGTTTTTTTTTTAGCTCCTGCATGGTTGTGGTGAATTATTTTTTTATGTGTCATTTTTTACAGTAATCCACATATTAAAGATCACCTGATGGTGTACACACCCCACACCCCACAGTGGGGTCTTCCACCCAGCTGTAGGAACTCAGATCTAAAGAACAAACCAACATGTACAGTATTTTCTGGTGTATAGGTCGCACCTGTGTATAGGTCGCATTGTCCAATTATTACCAATAGATTGGAAAAATCCCTAGATAGGTTGCACTGGTGTATAGGTCACACCTATGTTTAGCTCTGCTGCAAATGTCTGCCACAGGAGCGCACAGCAAGGCTTTTAAGAAGATTAACACTTAAAAACAATTATTTGTTTGATAAAAATTATAGCAAATATATGTCTGAGCTGAACTTTTCCTTAATAAATGAACGTAATTGTGAAATGAGCTGGATTTAAAATTTGTTTCACCGAAAGTGATAACAAGCCATATATAGGTCGCACCTGAGTATAGGTCGCAGGCCTTGAAAAAAAACATAAAAAGGTGCGACCTATACACTGGAAATATGGTAGTTGAATCAGGTCCTCTGGATGTTTTTTTTTTCTTCACATTTTGTCCTTCATCCATAGGACTTCATCAGTACTAGGAGCCACACCAAACTTTGATGTTTTGAACCACTTTGGCTATGACTACCTCAGAGGAGTTGATGGGGGAGATGGCGGGTCACAGAAACCATCCTGTCACCATCAAACTGGTTGGTGCATGATGTGAGTGTGCTATTTGTGAGACTCAGTTTGTTCTGTTCTGACTCCTCGGACTGATGGCGTCCTTTGGATGAAGACCAAAATGTCAACAAAAAAAAAGGAACTGTCCGTATGAACTGACTGCACTTTGTTGGATTTTTTTTAAATCTGTATTATTGGACATGAACTTTGCCCACTCTATCATACTTTAATAAAATAAAAGCATATTTTTGAATTAAAGGTGCAGTCTGCAGTTTCTGTAGTGCAGTGTGTAAGTTTTCTAAAAAATATATTTTAACATATTTCTTCACTTTGTCACTATCTCCTGACAGACTGATGTTAGACAAAGTAATCTTTGAAAAAACTATAGTCCCCTTGCTTCTCCAGGTGTTACTAAAAGCATTTCTAAAAAGCCACAGTGACCCACCGTTAACCAGCCAATAAAAACAGAGTTTGTAACCAGCCAATAAAAACAGAGCTTGAATTTGAATCAGCCAATAAAAACAGAGCTTGAATTTGAATTTCAGCAGAGCAAGGGAGAGCAGAGCCATATATGGCTATGAGGGGGAGGGATCAGAATGCTTTGCCTGTTGACATTTTTTCTAAGTGCTGCGTTCTACAGAAACTGCAGACTGCAACTTTAAAGGTAGCAACACCTTGAAGGAACGCATACTGCTTAATAACAATGTCAGAGTTTTACACTAACATTGTCTTATGCTGAGAAATGGACTGAGTTATGGCCATTCTTGTGTTTTCTAAGCTCTCTTTGCCGTGGCGGCCATATTGATTCAGCTTGACTGCAAAGATGTCAACCCAGAGGCTATTTTGTAAAAGTTTCTCTAAAATCCATTCAGTGAGATATCCTGGGGTGGCATGGCGGATTAGAGCTGTTGCTTCTCAGCAAGAAGGTCGCCAGATCAATTCCTGGCCAGGGACCTTTCTGGATGGAGTTTGCATGTTCTCTCCGTGCATGTGTTTTCTCCAGGTACTCTGGTTTCCTCCCACAGACCAAAAACATGCACGTTAGGCTGATTGGTGGGTGAGAGTGAGCGAGTGAATGGTTGTTTGTCTCATTTGCCTCAATGTGTCCATGTGATGGACGGGAGACCAGGGTGTCCCCCGCCTCTTGAACAATAAGGGCACCAGTGACACCTGGGATCTGAAAAGGAAGAAGTGGGTTAAAGAAAATAAATTGATGGATGGATGGATGGATGAGATATTCTGCTGAAAGTACACATGATCACGCATCATAGACACAGGCAAAACATTATGACCATTTTGTCCCCTGAGGCGGGCGATGCATCCACAAATGAACGAGTGGATATTCATCAGCTGAGCTGCAGCAGCTTAGCATTGTTTGATTAGTGACTTTTAAAGCGATCAATACACATAACTTTTTGTATTGATTGGACAACGTGTCCCACGGCTGCAACATGAACTGCTGATGTTACACATCTGAAGGTTAACCAAAGGTTAAAGCCAATCAACAGGATTTCAATTACCAACATTATACAGTTAAGTGAAAATAATCCATTATTTCTCCTTCTGGGTGGTCAGATGATGTCATCATTTATGAGGTATTTTCAAAGGTTTGCATGCGGTTTTTGGTTCGTGTACTGCTTATTGTATTTGAGCAATCCTGCATGTTCCCATCTAGAAAGCTTAGAGAGGATGTTTCCATTATTTGAAGATGCCAAACTGAGCAGCAGCAAACTGGAGGCTGAGACGATGAACTGTGTCCACATTTATTTATTTTATATTTTTTTAGCTTTCAGCCACATTGTGGACTAAAACAGTGCAAGCATCATGGTCCTCGTCCACTCAGAGACATCTTCTTTACGGCACCGTCTCTGTGCGCGCATGGCTCTCCAACGCAGTGCGGCTTTAAGAGGAGCCGGAGCTCTTAAATGTGCGCCTGCATGGCTCCTCCTTCAGCCATGATGTCAGGCGGAGGGAGAGCGGAGAGGGAGAGAGGTGTGGGCAGTGTTCAGCAGCTGAGTTCATGCAATACTACTGAGACATCCACAGCTTAGCAGACAGATACGGTGAACCGCCTATCCCGGCTCCTGTAAGTGATGCTGCACAGAGGCGCACTTTGATCCAACTCCACTGGGGGGGTTGGTGCGCATCTCCGCATCCTTCATTTTAAGAGTTTGCTCAGGAAGCGTGCGCAACGTTAAAGCAGTCCTAAAACAAGTGGCTGCTTCATGAACTAGACTCATTAGAAGTGCTGTCTTTCTTTCTTTTTGTATTTCTTTTTTTTTTATATATATCTGGGCTCACTTGGATTCAAAAGAGAAAGGCGCACGTGAAAATTGCTGGTGACAATATTCACCAAATTAGGTTAAGGATAAGAAGAAGAAAAAATAAAGTTGATGTAAAACAAAAGCTTGGATCATTGCGCATCTTTCCGACTTGGGAATGAGAAGACATCCGAAGAAGAAGTGGAAGTATACAGCATCCTTTAAAAAAACATAAACTCCATCGCTTTTTTGCGCCTCTTTTTGCGTTTTTTTTTTCAGCTCATGGATAAGTTTTTCTAGTGGATAACACCCTTTTTTTTTGTGGCACCCCTCATTTACTTCGCTTGTCTTTTGCTGCCGTCTCTGCTGAGGATCCTTCCTCCCCGTTCCCCCACTTCAGCTCCATTCATGGCACTTTCTTCTCTCTGTGCGTAAATCAGAGATGTCTCTCCGCGACGGCACTCACGACTGAATTGTCCACAGCGTTTCCAGCAGAGAAGGTGAGCTGTGCTTTTCATTTCGTATTGTTTTTTTTTTTCTAAATATGATGTATTTTCTGTCCCCTGTTCTCTTCAGAGCGCATTTAGAAACATGAGAGTCTAATTACCTGTATTTGTATTTGGTTCACGTTAAATCCAACTCAGGTCCTGTGCACCTGCTCGGATCGGATCCCTTTTTATAATAACAGCCAGTGCTTTAAGTGGAAAAAAATAAGTGCCGGTACCCTCCCTTATCTCTTCAGACAGGCTTTTGGTTAATTTTGTACATTGATTTTAGAGTTTGTTATGTTTTACCTTTTTGTATAGTACTTCTGTGATTTTAAGATTTTATACTTTTCCTTTTGTAAAGCACTACAGTATGTGACTCTCATGTCTGTGAAATGTGCTATATAAATAAAACATACTTACTAAAAGTAAAAACTCATTTCTTAAATATGCTGGTGAAGATGTTTTGCCAGAAATTTTGAATAAAGTAGAAGCCATTTCCTGCATTCTGGTGTATTTTAACAAGTTGTTAAACATCTATGTTTACCTACATGTAAACACTTGATTCAATAACTATTTTAGAGACATCTAACAAAATAAAGTCAGGTCCTGTGGACAGATTAAAAAATTGTTTAAATTATTATTGATCATGAATCAGGATATTTTAGAGACACCTCATTCAACTAGATCATATAGACATCATCCTGTTTTTAAACTCACTCCTGTGGCTATAATTAAATTAATGTGACACTTTATCACAGTGGCTTTAGGGGTGCAATTGACTTTTATTTTGTTAATTTTTATTTAGTTTTATTTGTAACACAACATGCCATTTTACTAAACAATGGTGACACTCAACTGCATGTATAAAAATATTAACTTTACCCAATGAACAGGTGACATTTTAATAACCACCAACAGTGAATTTAGGAGGGGTTTTTACTGTTTCTGATTTAGTGATAGATGTGGTTTAATGTAGAGACTTGCCTGCAGCTGTTCCTTCATACACACCGTGGTGAAGTTAGTTTATGACTCTGTCATGTTTTCATCAGCTGGGTTCTCTCGTATCGTCAAGAAACACTGCCTGTTCTACTTCCGCCTCCCTCGCGCTCTGTCGCGTTGCAGAGTTTGTTTGTTTTTTAACAGATTTCGCTGTTGTCTCCTCCCCCCGTCTGTCCTGAGGTTGTGATTGGCCAAATGACGCGCTCCACCAAAGATGTTTTATTATCGAGAAGATGCATTGCTCTGTCTTGAAATCCAGTCAGGGGGAAATTATGCCGTCTGCCATGGGTCTTTCAAGTGAAGAAGACGAAAATAAGTTCCGGAACGCACCTTACTCTTAAAAAAAGTCCCGGTACTCTCAGGGTTAAATTTTAGAAGTGGTGGAACTGGGTTCCGGTGAGTTCCGGCCCACTTAAAGCACTGATAACAGCTGGGAACAGGCTGGGATTTAGTTGATCATTGTGTTGCGACAGGATCTCTTTTTATTAGATCCGGTGGGTTTTCTTAAAGCTCATCCAAAGACATCATCGAACGTAGATCGAGTGGGAAAGCCCAAGTTGTCGCATTTAGAGAGAAAGCTGCGCAGATGACGGTGACTTCGGGCGTTATTGGTCTTATTTTGCACTGATCTGCAAACAGTCAGGTCAGAAAGTAGCAGGCACTTATCATCAGCGCGGGTTTCTCAGCATCTTGGGCGCTATAGATGCGTGGGCGTGCGGCAGCAGCGCGCGTCTGCTTCAGCGGTTCACGTGCCACAAACCTAAGGGACTATCAATACTCTGTATCCATAATGTAT
>JBBPBX010090194.1:0-14159 GCA_038048925.1 Garcialebias charrua
CGAGACGAGACGAGACGAGAAAATCACAGATCTCGCGAGAACGAGACGAGATTTTAACATTAGTTCAAGAAAACTTCAAAGATCGGTTTTATGCCGCAAAAAGGCTTTTATTCTGTTTTAACATGTATTACAAACCCAACTGATGTCTTCATTTTACTGATTGAATCTCCTTAGACCTTAGAACGTTCAACTTTGTTTAAAAAAATAGATATTCACGCAGGACTTTCCAAAACTGACTCTGCAGCCGTCACTCACCAGTGTTGCCAGATTGGGCGGTTCACCGCGATTTTCCTTCTGACTTTTGCGGGTAGAGATTGCTTTGGGTGGGTGGGACTCTATCTGGCAACACCGGTCACACCGGTGTTTACACGCGTGTCTTTACATTCGGGGCAGCGTCGGGACCCTCCATCAATGTAGAGGCGTCTGCGGCACCCTCCATCAGTAGTTGGGGCGTCTTCTATAGCAACTTCATCCGGCGAAGCCATGCTGTCCGTGACGCTGACTTGCTAGGGGCTCTGCTAGCATTAGCATTAGCATCTCGCGAGACAACGTTACCTCTCAACGAGAGATATCGCGGGAGTTTAATATCGCGAGATCTCGTACAACGAGATCTCGTTACACCCCTAGGGGAAGTGCAAGCAGAGTCTTACTTACCTGGTGGAAACATTGGAATGCAGTCTGTGCAGTCTGGTGTGGTGGGGGTGTCTGAGTTGAGTGCACATATATTTATAACAAAAGGCAGTTAATGGTCCAATAATTGTCAGGAGAAGGAGGGGGTTTGTCCTCAGGATCTTGAAAATTCAGTCATCCTAGTGCTAGATCACTCTCAATAGACATGAGAGTCAAATGGTTCAGTCTTTCTTGTCCCATTGTGGATATGAGTCTATTTTTACCAATTTTGAGCTTTGAGAATGATCGCTCACCACTTGCATTTGTGACAGGAAATGTCAGGTAAAGCCTGAATGCAATATCCACATTTGGGAAGATATCCTGCAGTTTCTTTTCTAATGAATTGTAAAAGCGATGGAGCAGATGTGATCTCTTTATCACGAATAAAATCTTTAAACTGGACAGTTTCCTCCACAAAGTCCATCTCCAAGTCAGCTGAATATTTACTTTGGAGATGAGATGCTTTGTTTCTTAGCTCTTGAACAGTAACACCAGATAAATTGTTCAGGAAGCCAAAAGTGTTGTTGAGGTTATCATATGCAGCATACCTGCGATCGATTTCAGAAAGCAATCTGTCAACAACCACCAAAAAAACACTGGTGGAGAACTTTTTTTGAGCTGATAACTCAACCTCTGAGGTGGCACTCTCTCCAAAAAATGTTTTTGGAGTCTTTGATCTTTGAGTAGTAGCTCTGTAAGCCTGTGAAACTGTTGGAGACAACTTCTTTGCTTGAGACTCAAACCTATCAAACTGATCTCTCAGACCTCCAATGTACTCCCGCAAGGACCCCACCAAATCCACAGCTCTACACAAGTCTAGTTCCACAGACTGCAAAGCTGCACTTGCTTTTTCAAAGCGCTGCAAAATGCTGTGCCAAAATGTACACATAAAAGCTGTTTCAAGCTTGTCCATTTTTTTATCAAGTGATCTTGCTTCATTTCTTATTGCTGCATTTTGGTTTGTGTCATTTACAATATTCTGCAATGATTTTTGAATGTTTGCATAGTTAATATGCACTGCCTGTGTGGCATCTGCATGTGCAGCCCATCTAGTGTTTGAAAGGGACTTCAGTGTTTCAATGCGCTTGTTTGCATTAGGCTGCAGTCCATCTGTCACCACCTTCCACCTTGCTGTTGACTTAGAGCAAAAGTTAAATAAGTTTTGCACAAACTGGAAAAAATCAGCTGTCTCAAAACAGCAGTTCACACTATTAACTCCAACCAAATTCAGAGTATGTGCAGCACATGGAACCCATTCAACTAGGGGGTTGAGTTCTTTAATGCGTGCTTGTAGTCCTTTATATACTCCTGACATGTTGGCAGCATTATCATAGCATTGCCCCCTGCAGTTTGCAATGTCAATCCCCATCTCTTCCAAAACCTTGAGTACAGATGCACATAAAGCTTCCCCAGTATGACTTTCAATTGGTAGAAACTTCAGAAAGCGTTCCTGAGAGTATCCTTCAGGTGACACATATTTTAACACAAATGTTATCTGATCAACATGTGCAACATCTGGCATGGAGTCAACAGAGATTGAGAAGTATTTTGCCATTTTTACTTCACTCACTATTTCTGATAGAACACGATCACCCATCAGCCGAATAAATTCCTCACATGTTTGGGAAGAAAGATATGAGGGTTTCCCTGCACCTGCATTACTATGAGGGGCCGTGTAGGACTTAAACTATTTTCCCCTCTCACACACACATGTATTGCCTCTCACTCACTATAGTATTACTGCACATACACACACATTTTCTGCTTATTGCCACTCACACACACATGTATTGCGTCTCATTCACTATTATTGCACATACACACACATTTTCTGCTTATTGCCTCTCACACACACATGTATTGCGTCTCATTCACTATTACTGCACATACACACACATTTTCTGCTTATTGCCTCTCATTCAGTATAGTATTATTCTCTCACACACACATGTATTGCCTCTCATTCACAATAGTATTACTACACACACACACACACATATATTGCCTCTCATTCACAATAGTATTAGTTCACACACACACACACACATGTATTGCCTCTCATTCGCGATAGTATTAGTGCACACACACACATATTTTCTGCTTATTGCCTCTCATTCACAATAGTATTAGTGCACACACACACACATATTTTCTGCGTATTGCCTCTCATTCAGTATAGTATTAGTGCACATAACACACATTTTCTGCTTATTGCCTCTCACACACATGTATTGCGTCTCATTCACTATTACTGCACATACACACACATTTTCTGCTTATTGCCTCTCATTCAGTATAGTATTATTCTCTCAAACACACATGTATTGCCTCTCATTCACAATAGTATTACTTCACACACACACACACACACACATTGCCTCTCATTCACAATAGTATTAGTTCACACACACACACACACGCACACACACACACACACATGTATTGCCTCTCATTCACGATAGTATTAGTGCACACACACACATATTTTCTGCGTATTGCCTCTCTTTCACAATAGTATTAGTGCACACACACACATATTTTCTGCGTATTGCCTCTCATTCAGTATAGTATTATTCTCTCACACACACATGTATTGCCTCTCATTCACAATAGTATTAGTTCACACACACACACACACATCTATTGCCTCTCATTCACAATAGTATTACCGGTAGTTCACATTCACACATTTTTTGTCTCTCTTTGGTCTTGTGTGTGTGTGTGTGTGTGTGTGTGTGTGCACACATGTGTGTGTGTGTGTGTGTGTGTGTGTATGTATGTGTGTATGTATGTATGTATGTATGTATGTATGTATGTATGTATGTATGTATGTATGTATGTATGTATGTATGTGCACATTACAAAAAATTCGTAAGTAGGATAAAAAAATAAAAAAAATAAAAATAAATGAATACATGTACAATACTGGACAGTCACCAAGCACTTAGCCTATCCTAACACAGTTTTTAAAGATGAAGGAGTGAGTTGAATTTTCTCCCTTTCACATAAAGGAAGCTAGCTCCCTTTATGTCTCCCTCCTGCAAGGAGGAGGGAGACAATTCAACTCAACTCACTCCTTCATCTTTAAAAACTGTGTTAGGATAGGCTAAGTGCTTGGTGACTGTACAGTACTGTACATTTATCTATTTATTAAAAATATACAGTATATACAGTATTTTTATTTTTTTTTATTTATAAATAGATAAATGTACAGTACTGTACAGTCACCAAGCACTTAGCCTATCCTAACACAGTTAAGGAGTCAGTTGAATTGTCTCCCTCCTCCCCAGCAGGCTCCATTCACATAAAGGGAGCTACTTTCACTTTATGTGAAAGGGAGACAATTCAACTCACTCCTTCATCTTTAAAAACTGTGTAGGCTAAGCTTGGTGACTGTACAGTACTGTACATGTATTCATTTATTAAAAAATATATATATATTTATTTTTTTAATGAGATGCATATTCGTAAGTCCGGAACCTCGTAAGAGCACTCGTAAGTCGGGGACTACCTTATATATACAGTATATATAAATATACATACAGTATATATATNATATATATATATATATATATATATATCCCAGTCAGTCAAAGTACTGAGAGTTGGAAACAGGAAGTTGCAGCAGGTTAAAAGCAAAATCTTTTAATAAACATGTCATTATAGTGTATTTTTGGATCATCTTCTGACTGTAGTTCTGTGGAGTGTTTAAAATCACTGATCAGTCTCAGAGCCTGTAATGACATATAAGGGGAAGAAGCTTGTTAGTGCCAAGAGCCTTCATCCTCCATGAACATTTCTGCTGATCTTCCTTCCACAATTTTCCTTTTCTATAGAGAAATTACTTTCATGATCGATCTAATCTTTTGAATGGTTCTTTAAATAAAACAAACAAACAAACAAACAAGGGGACTGAGTCCAGGTAGCTGTGAGCTATTCTTTTTCACACACACACACACACACACACACGCAGGTTTGTTTTACTATCTTTGTGGGGCCATTGCATTGACTTCCATTCATTTTTCATTCATTTCTATAGCCTAACCCTGACCTTTACCCTAAACCTAACCATTACCAATGCATACCTAACCCTAACCTTAACACATCCTCAATTCACACCTTAGTCCTAAACCTAACCCCTAACCCACCAACGGGACTTCTTCTTATGGGGCCCGGGCTTTGGGCCCCATAAGAACCAGTTGGGCCTCACAATTTGGTAAAACTCAGAAAACTGGGCCTTACAACGTAGCATAAACAAGGACACACACACACACACACACACACACACACACGCACGCACGCACGCACGCACACACACACACACACTTCTCCCTGTGCTCATTTCTCCCAGTGTTCTCTTTCCAATTTCTCATCTTCTCCCTTGTGGAGCCATTTCCATTCACACCCTGGAAACACTCTGAGAGTTGAGTGTGGCTAAGGGTGAGACAGACGCACAGAGGAGGAGCAGAGTCAAAAAATAAGACCAGTCATGAGGTACAGATCTGGACGAATAAATCTCAAATCTGAAATCTTAAAAAAAAAAAGTATAATTATGTTCCAGTTACACATATTTCAGAATCAGAGTCAGAGAGTCTTTATTGTCATTTGCACCGCATGTGGTACATGTGATGAAAACGAGATTATGTACACAGGGTCCCAGTTACATCCAACAACAAATGCAAGAGAAAAACAGTAATAACATCTAGAATTAACTAGAAAAACATCAACTAGTAATACACTAAGCCCTAACTGTCCCCACACCTGCAGTCACTGCTTTTATTCTGGCCTTTTAGACATCGCCAGTCAGAGGACATTTCCATTTGTGGAACAGGTCAAGCAAAAGAGAAAAAACTGAAATCCAAACCACCAGATTACCATCGTTACTAGTACAAAACACTGCAGCTAGAGTTCCTACAAGATCCCATAAATATCAGCACATCACTCCTGTTCTGTCCTCATTGCATTGGCTCCCTGTGGTTTGTAGAACTGACTTCAACTTTTTTTGTTTATTTTTATATCCTTGAATGGTCTTGCACCATCATATCTATCTGAGCTTCTTACCCCTTATATCCCTTCTTTCAATCTTAGATCCATAAATCTGTTATTACTTTCCATGCCCAGAGCTCGACTGGTGACAGAAGGAGGGGGGGCTTTTATGGTCAGGGCTCCTAGTTTGTGGAATGCTCTTCCTTTAAATGTTAGACAGGCCTCTTCATTGTCTTCTTTTAAATCATTAGATAAAACATACTTGTTTAATAAGGCTTTTATTATCTGAATTTCTTCATTTTTTTTCTTATATTGCTATGCATTTTAGTTGCTTTGGTATACTTTTGTGTTTCTGATGTTGATAGGGATTTGTAAACACCTTCATTTAAACATCTTCACCTAGAACAAGAACCACACAAAGAAACAAGAAATGAGTATAAAATAGTCACACTTTGCAAAGGGGATATCACTTCAAACTCGCTTGGAGCCAGGCTCAACCGTGTTTGAAGCAAGTCCGAATTGGTCAGCGCGTGCTGGGGTTTTATTCTCTCAAAAGTAGGACAAGGTGAGATGCAGATAGCACATGAACATACAAGAACGTAATATCAAAAACAAACCAGAACGTGATGTCAGAACATTATCTGTAATCAAACATGAGCTGGCCCAATCAGCGTCCTTGTTCTGTGTCAAGGAGACAACTGCATGCACTCTTTAGATAAGTTTTTGTTACATACAGAGAGAATTTAGAGAAGCAAGTTGAGTAATGATTTTGATCAGAATACGTTAATAAATTAAGTTTTATATGATAAATGTTAAAAACTCTATCAGATTTAATTTATGTTTTAATTTATTAATGTGAAGCACTTTGTAAAATTTGTTTGAAATGTGCTGTACAAATAAAGCATTACAGGTAGTCCCCGACTTATGAGCAAGTTCTGTCCCTAGGGGGGCGCTCGTATGTCAAAAATCCGTAAGTAGGATCACCCAAAAAAAATAATTTATTTTTATTTTTATAAATGAATACATGTACAGTACTGTACAGTCACCAAGCACTTAGCCTATCCTAACAGTTTTTAAAGATGAAGGAGTGAGTTTAATTGTCTCCCTTTCACATAAAGGGAGCTAGCTCCCTTTATGGGAATGGAGCCTGCATGGAGGAGGGAGACAATTCCACTCACTCCTTCATCTTTAAAAACTGTGTTAGGATAGGCTAAGTGCTTGGTGACTGTACAGTACTGTACATTTATCTATTTATTAAAAATATACTGTACAGTATATATATTTATTTATTTATTTATTTATTTATAAATAGATAAATGTACAGTACAGTACAGTACTGTACAGTCACCAAGCACTTATGCTGCGTTCCAGTTGCCTCGGAGGTCGAAATTATGAACCCGGAATGACGTCATCTCCGAGTTGAATGCGTTCCAGTTAGCTTGTCGGCACGATGACGAAAACAAGATGGACGCCCGCTACAAAGCTGTTGTTGTTCTTGCTTTGTTGGATTATAAAAAGGTTTCCAGACCAGCAGCGAAGTTGAAAAGCAATTCTGAGGCTCTTGAAATGTTAACCAGGTATGTTGTTTTAACCAGTAGTTTTTATTTATTTATAAATAAGCTTATTTTTGTTAATTATGGTCTTGAGGCTCTTACATCTACTTTATAGTTTTAATTCGATCTCTTTTAGGATTATAGCAGCAGTACAGAAGTTATCATTAGATAAATAAAGTCAGAAAGTGCTGAACATTGTTTTTCTTTTCTTTTTACTACCTCAAACCATTAGCAGACGTTTTTACGGTTTATTGTTAAAATTGTTATTAAACTTCAATCAATCAAAACTTTATTTCAGACTCATATGGTCCATAGTAACAAAACAATTTAATTTCTTTGTATTTTAGGATGCTGCTGATACACACAAACCTACGGACACATGGAATAATCATGAAGACTATGGGAGGTGATGCTGAACATGGATGACAACACGTTTGTGCGTCATTTCAGAGTCAACAAGACCCAGTTCACATCTGTAATGATGCAGCTGCAGGAGAAAGGCATAAGGAAGGAGCACTGTCAAGGTGCAGCACCAGTCCCTGTAGAAAAGAAGGTCCTGATGTTCCTGTGGTACATGGCCAACCAGAACAGCTTCAGGGAGATGTCTGACAAATTTGGTCTCGCAGTCCTCAGCACACAGGATCATCATGGAAGTACTGAAGGCCATTTTGCACAATGGGACACACCTTCATCCCCTGGCCTAACGAATTGATGCTGTGGTGATGATTGTCATCATGGCAGCCTGCCTTCTGCATAACCTCTGCATTGGGGCTTCACCAGTGTGTCAGGATCACCCAAAGGCAGGAGGATGAAAATGACTAAATTACTCTTTACTGTGATGTGTGGATGCTGTACTTGTATTAGCTTGTCATAACTTGTCAAAAAATGTTCTAGTGTTGTTATAGTGCTGTTTTGATTAAATGTGTTTATCTGACATGCCACTCTCTCGCTGTCATTTATATCTGTGTGGATAAACCACGCCAAAAACATAAGCTGGTATAGGTAAACACATTTTACAGCTTCAAAAACCAGCTGCAAAACTTAGTTTCCCACAACAATAACACCTGCTTAAAAGTCAGTGCTTAAATAAAGCATTTCTATGTAGTAATTTTAAAACTCTGCCCGATGAGAACATGAGAGCACTAGTTTCTCTGCAAGTACATCGGTTTCCAAAAATATTGATGAAAAACTATGCAGTGCATCATGACAAATTGTCGTGTTTGAATACCAGAGGTGTTCCTCTTTTACAATGAATTTACTTTCATTCTAAGTAGTTTCTTTTCATTACCTGCTTTCCTTTATTCTACTGAAAAACCACACTTATTGTGAAGTAAGACAAGAATTTGTGCATTTGTTATTTCAAATTGTTTTTAATAACGTATGACAACAAGGCACAGGTACAATTTGAGGTCTGAGGTCTCAGTAAAATGAGCTACCAGCTAAAACTAAATCAAAATAACTAACTTCACAAAAATCTTACTTAGTAATGTTGGACACAAAGACACTGTTCCAGTAGCAGCTGGCAAAATGCACCGAATAGAAAATGACAGTTTTGTGCAAATTAAACAATGAAATGTTCCTGAACATTCATTTGTGCAACAAATAAAAATCAGTAATCTCTTGTTTCACATTTTATCTAGTTGCTGTAACTGGACTTGTACAGTTCAATTTTCATCAATAAAATATGTCAAGGAGTCACCATTCCTCTGGAACAAGGGACCAGTGAAACAGGTTTGTCTGCTCGGGTCCAGGAACATGTTCATCTTCATGTTGACATAAACTACAAAGAAATATACACATGGTTAACAACAAATCACAGATGGCAGTAACTCACAAAACTAACCCACAATAATAATTATAAATAAGGTCGATTTTCACTCTCTCACACACACACACACACCCCAACACAGACACACACACAGACACACACAGCTGTGGATTGACAGGATGGTTTGGGTTTCAAGTTTTGCATTTTTTTTAAACTAAATAATTGATTCTGTTAAACTGGATTCCCACCCTGACAAGCCAAGATAAATCTTGATAGACCTTTTAAAAACAGTTTATGGTGCAAAACATTAGTTTACTAGCTAAAAACACATGTAAAGGTGAACAAAGAACAACGAGGTTGCAGGTCTCCGACGCAGCTACATCATCAACACGACAACAATCACGTTCTTTAGAAAACACAAACCGCTTAGAAACACCCTCTAATTATTAGGCGACTTATTGTATAATAATCACTGTAAAGTACGAAATGTGTTACTGAGTTAATGATAAACAATGAACGCTGAACAGCTAAAACGAGTACTGTGCTAAACAACAACAATGCCGCCTCACACCCGTTTAGCGAGCCGTTGTCGACGCACAGCGGCTGTTTAAACATATCATTATCATTACTGTAAAGAACTACAGTGCCTGAATGTGTTAATGTGAAGTTACGGCTGAGTAAACCACAAAGAACAGCGAAAAAGAGTAAAAAGTAACTCTTTCACTCACTGTTGATGCGAGGAGCAGCCATTTTGAAACGATGATCTCGGCGAACTCGGGTACGGTGCAGCGAGACCGAGTCCACGAGTTGTAATTACGACCTGAGGGGGCGTTCCAGTTGATTTTTACTGCTCGGAAGCTCGTAATTACGACCTCCGAAGGACAACTGGAATGCAGCATTAGCCTATCCTAACACAGTTAAGGAGTCAGTTGAATTGTCTCCCTCCTCCCCAGCAGGCTCCATTCACATAAAGGGAGCTAGCTCCCTTTATGTGAAAGGGAGACAACTCAACTCACTACTTCATCTTTAAAAATTGTGTTAGGATAGGCTAAGTGCTTGGTGACTGTACAGTACTGTACATGTATTCATTTATAAAAATAAAAAATATATATTTTTTTTTAAATGAGATGCATATTCGTAAGTCCGGGACCTCGTAAGTGAGAGCGCTCGTAAGTCGGGGACTACCTGTATTATTATTATTATTATTATTATTATTGGAGTTTATATGACATTTTAAAATTAATTTTAGTGACAAAATCAAACCAGGTAATCCCACTAGTTCTGAGTTTGGGGATGTCTTCACCTAAGCAACAAGATGGCACACCTGAATGTCATGCACTGAGAATACATGAATTTTAATCTGGAACACTGCTAACAACGTCAAACAGTTCATTTATTGTTGTTTTTTTCTTTTTGGTTAATTAGTTAGTTCTGTTTCTTCTGTCTTTGTGAGCATGTTGCCTCTTGGTTCCGCTTCTAACAGGATATTTCTGAAGATATGCTTGTCCCCAGAGACCTGAGTCTTTGCCTCAGGTGGAAGAGTTCAAGCATCTGGGCATCAAGAGGGAGATGAAATGACAGACTGGGGCCTCATCCTCAGAATGAGTGTGTTGCGCTGGTCCATTGTGGTGAAGAAAGAGTTAAGGCAAAACTCTGGATTTATTGGTGTGTCTTTGTTCGAACATTCACACCTACTGTTAGACATTTGGATCATGACAGAAAAAACAAACTCTCCGATGCAAATGGGCAAAATGAGCGTCCTTTTCAGGGTGACTGGGCTCAGCCTTAGAAACAGGGTGAGGAGCTCTTTCAGCCACGGGGAGCTTGAAGTAGGAAGGAAAGGAATCAGTGGAGGTGGTTCGGGCATCTGATTAGGATGCCTCCTGGATGCCTCCCTTCGGAGGATTTATGAGCTTGTCCCATTAATAAGAGGCCCTGAGGAAGGCCTGAAACTCACAGGAGAGACTGAACGTCTTTTCTGGCCTGCAGATGTCTTGGAGTCTCCAAGTAGAGTTGGAAAGCGTCGCTCAAGAGAGTGTTTGTGTTGCTCTCCCGAATCTGTTGTCTACGTGACCCGACAACAGATAAGCAGTAGAAGAGGGAGATGCTTATCTGTTCCCAAAATGCCTCATGAATCACCAGATTTTAATAAACCTTATAGAAATTAATCATCGGATGCACACCCACTACAGATGAACGTTTGGAGTCAGTCTTTTTAAAGATGGTCACTGCAGGCAGACATTAAAAAACACAAACGATGAAGTAACACAACCATTTTTACTGATAAGGACCTAAAATTTGATGCAGAAATACCTGGGACTGATTTCAACACAGATTCTCAATGCAAACAAACAGCAGAAATTTGAAACGTGTGCCATTACTTTTGACCTAAATTTGTCTGTTAGCAAAATATCTCACAAACCACAACATAGATTTTAATAAAACTTTCACGAAAAACCAAAGGATGCACCTGCAATGATGCTTATATTCTTCAAATGCCTGAGCATTCAGATACTGTTTCTTCATTGTTTATTTGCTCTCCTGCAGAAGACAATAACTAAACCCATCCTTTGTCTTCTGTGTGACCTGCACTTCTGGATCCCTCACATTGCATGGTGGCAAAGGTTAACCTTACATTGTCGAATGTTTACAGTCAGAAGGTTAAAACAACACAATTAACATGATCTTGTAATGAAAACAATACATTACATGTGTAACAGTGCTACAGTACAGTATTTACTACACAGTCTAGAAAATATTATTTAACAATAGTATTTAACATGACTAATAAAACCACATACATGCAGAAGACAATAAACCAAATACATCATTTGTCTTTTGTGTGTCCTGCATCTCTGGCTCCTACACATGCAAAAATAAATGTAGTGGCGTCAAACCATCTGCAGAGCCTTTACAGTCAGTGACCACAAGAGGGCGAACTAAACTGAAAATTGCGCCAGACTATCTTATAATTGGGACAGTAGAACATCTATAAAAACTTTGGTTTTGCGGTCAAAATGAAAAATAAAAGTCAAAATGACGTTATAAAATTGATATCAACCAATGTAATAAAATATTTATAACTTAAATAGCTACATTTTTGAAGATAAGAAAAAAAAAAACCTGCCAACAGTGTTTTTGGTGGCAAAGTGAGGGAGAGGAAGCTCCAGAACAAAATGTATTACATCACTTCTGCCTTTGACTCATTTCAAAATACAGTAAAAGACAATAAGATAAAATTCACAAACATATTATTAACACAGTAATCAAATACTTCAGAGTACATTTTTAACTCTGTTGCGCCCCTCTACAGCTGATTTACTCTAGGGTCACCCCAAATCAAGATGGCCACAGCAATCGGACCTTATAAGCTACCAAAATGTTCATAATCACGTCAGTTTTACAGATATTTGCAATAGTTAGCTGTGGTTGTAGCTAAGTCTCATTTATCACACAACTATGAGTGATACATTTTATGATATCAGAGATCACTCAATGTTATTTTTAAAGTTTGACCAAGGTGTACTCAGTCGATATTTAAACCAACCCATCCATACATTCATTATCTACGTCTTCATATTCGTATTTTTGTGGTGCATTGGTTACATACATTTCCAGTTGCTAAGACACTGAAAATGTTATTATACTGTATCACCATAATCTTATGGTAACCGGACGTGCAGCACGTTGGTGTACGATTGTGATATTAACTAAAAAGTTATTATGTAAGTGATTAAAATTGTTTGCAAGTCAAGAAAGTATTACAATAACTCCTCATAACTCAACATCACTGTGTTTAAACTAAATGATCTGCTGTTCAACCCATTAGCACTGAGCCTTGCCCTGAATGAACACGTGTGTGTGCACATGCACTTGTGTGTGTGTGGGGTGTGTGTGTGTGTGTGTGTGTGTATGTGCAGAGTCCCAGTAGTTTGCTTCTATCTACTATCACTGAAGCATTCTGCCCTGTCCTCTGTTAACGTGCTGTTGCTATGATACCAGCTGCACATCTTTACTCCTCCACTCACAAACAGCTCGCGTTTGTGAGACACGTCTTTTTCTCAAACACACATTCACACACAAACACACACAACTGTACTGTATAATCATAGCTTCCCACCTCAAAAGGTCACCTGTTTTGTAGTGTCTGCACCTGCCTTCAGAACGATTCTGTCCTCCTGAAACCTGCGTACAGTTTTAACAATAGTGGTAGTTTGACCGGAGAGCATCGGAGATGTTTCAGATGCCTCACACCTCACTTTTCTTTAAACAATATGACGTCATCCTTAAAACATTTTATGCACAGCTAAAAGCACAGCTCTTATGTAGGGAGCACGTGTCTTACTGCAGACTTACAGTGTCAGGCATGCAATGAAAAAGCTGAAAGACCTTGATCTCTGTGCTGCTCCAAGTTCTCTATGAAGACAGCTCTGCCTCCAGTTTGATAAAAACAAAAATAAACTATTTGACTTGGATGTTGTGGGTAAATTTATGTGATCGTAGCTGTCCAATATTTTAGACCGGGGGTCTGCAACCTTTGTAATCAAAAAAGCCATTTGTGCCCCGGCCTTCATTCACTAAATTAAACGTGTCCAGAGCCACAAACTGGTAAATGAGTCCCCATGACTCAAATAGATTAAACCTGTATGAATAAAGGTTGAATGAAAAAACAAAAACAAACAAAAAAACAATACAATTGTCATTATGAACCGGTGGCCCACTGGCCACTTTAAGTTTGTTAGAGGGGGCTTTTCTGGTGAAGTTATAAAACTAAAAACGTCCATTGATTCTTAACATTTGATATTTTTTTACATTTCGAGACAAGAAAATACTGGATTCCATCCATCCATTCATCAATTCATCCATCCATTATCTGTACTTGCTACTTCCTTTTTGGGATGCAGGGGGTCACTGGTACCCATATCCAGGTCACAAGTCCATAAAACTAGATTCTTGTAAAGGAATGCCAGCACTCACACACATACAGTCTAAGGGCAGGCAGGAGCAAGAGCTGTGAGCTAAGGATCTCATCAGTTGAGGTGTACACTTTTTCACACATCTGCAGAAGAAAAGCCATTGCAGCAAGAGAGTTTTTAAACATTTAAAATGTAACAAACTTATTGTCTCATGCAGAACTAGAAAACTGAATGTGTTATCAAAGTTTTGTTGGAAATGTATGATTA
>JBBPBX010090195.1:0-14159 GCA_038048925.1 Garcialebias charrua
CTAAAACTGTGTTTACGGTAGTCCTTTGGGTTGAACAGAGGTTATTGCACCTTAATTTTCATATTGGTCAGGACTGTTCACTCTGATGTGTCTTGTACACTCTGATGTCACAAAGGTGGTTCAAGCAGAGCCAATCCCCTGCAGAGATGAGAAGTGCATACCTTATATGGAAGTGCTGCATTTCACTCCTGACAAGCGGTTTTATTTTTATTTTCATTTTCATTTTTTTAGGCCTTTGGTTTTGGATGGAATGGGTGGAATAGATAAATACATCTACATGTTTATTCTTTGTTGTTGCTTGGTGTATGTTGTTGGCTAGAGGTTTAATTTGTTTTAGGTTGTTGCAGGTGGAGGCGTGAACAAAAGCACAACTCTACCTCCACCCTTCCTTGTCTCTCGACACGCCCATTTTCAGGGAGATTTTGGAAGGAGGAGTTACCGATCCACAGGGTGTGGAGTTGCTCTTTTAAAACGAGTGTCTGGAACCAATAAAAGCATCTGATCTGTTGACCTCAGAGAGCACTGTGGGACATATGGCTGCAGCAGATCAGCAAGATATGAGGTGGCAGAACTTTTCAGAGATTTAAAAACATACAAAATAATTTAAAAATTAATTTGAAAGTGAACCGGGAGCCAGTGAAGGGAGGCCAGAACTGGAGTGCTGTGCCATTTTTTTGCCTGGTGCCATGTTAGTCAGTCTAACATGCATGTTTTGGGTCATTGGTAAGAAACCAGACTATGCCGAGAAAACCCACGCATGTACGGAGAGAACATGCAAACTCCACACAGAAAGATCCCCAGCCAGGATTTGATCCAGTCAACCAGCTTGCTGACAGACAACAGCTTTGCCAACTGTGCCACCGTGCCTCCTAGGCACAATTTAGCGTATTGCATCTTCTTAAGTTCATTACACTCTTCAGATGGTCAATCACCTTAAATGAATAATTACAAATCACATTTTGAAATGTATTTTTCACGAGCATAACTTGGCTGTTTCTGTTTTTACAAAAATGGTGATGTTGCTTTAGTTCAGTTCATCTCAAGATGTATGCAAATCTGTCAAATTTACCTGAATGTTTTCCTGTCTGCCTCCCGAAGCTCAAACTTTTTTTTCCAAATCTGTCCCTCAACTTAACAAACCTGCTTTTCTGCTGCTGCAGTGAAAGCTGGCTCCACTCAGCCATCCATGTCCAATTGTATCGACATACAGAATCGGGCCCTGTGCACCGTCTCAAACTCAAACCACAGCTACCCTTTATCTTCTCCCGCACACCTTTTCTCTATCTACTTTTCACTCGCCCAATCGCTTTGTGATTTAAGTCTCCCTCCTTCAGCCTCTCAAGCTTCAAGCTGCAGTAGCCTTCGTAGACCTCATGCAGGAACATGCAAATACAAAGATGTGTGGTTTCAGACAGATGTGTGATCTTTTGCTAATTAGTGTGAACACAAAGCCTTGATCTTCTCTAGCAGGTGGCTGAAATGACATGTAGTGCTCATTTTATTCACACCAGCACTGTGTCCCCAGAGCTCTTTTCAGACAGGAAAAATAGTGCATACCATATAGATATATACTGTACAAGCTGCTACTGTTACCATATGTTTCCTTTCATCTATGCCTGCAGCATTCAGGATAAATGTGCTTCTACTCAAAAAAATACACGAAGGCTTTGCAGACTTTATCAGCCGGAACAATATTTCTTCTTGGCATTTGTGCCCCTTTGTATCAGATTAAAGGAAATATGCAGACAGGTTTTGGGCTACTGAAGCTAAATACAATTATTTTCAAGTATGATCATTCATCAGAATCTGTATGAAAATTAAATTCTTTATAGTTTTGAATCAGCTTGTAGGTTTGTTTTTTTTTCTCTCCATGTTACTTACCATATTTTTCGGAGTATAGGTCGCACCGGAGTATAGGTCGCATTGTCCAATTATTACCAATAGATTGGAAAAATCCCTAGATAGGTCGCACCGGAGTATAGGTCGTACCTACGTTTAGCTCTGCTGCAAATGTCTGCCACAGGAGCGCACAGCAAGGCTTTTAAGAAGATTAACACTTAAAAACAATTATTTGTTTGATAAAAATTATAGCAAATATGTGTCTGAGCTGAACTTTTCCTTAATAAATGAACGTAATTGTGAAATGAGCTGGATTTAAAAATTTGTTTTGCCGAAAGTGATAAAAAGCCATATATAGGTCGCACCTGAGTATAGGTCGCAGGCCATACAAAAAATGATAAAAAGGTACGACCTATACTCCGAAAATTATGGTAAATATATTTTGTAATGGACCAATAAAACCTTGTACCATCAGCAATTACACTGATCCCTCACCTATCTCAGGGGTTACGTTCCAGAGAATGGTGAAAATCCGCAAAGTAGTGGCATTATATATATATTTTATTAATTATTTAAATGTTTCCCCTAGATAACTTGTCATGGCAGGGCGTTCATCTCGAGTGGGGGGTGTCAGTGTGAGGGAAGAGGCAGCACTCAAATGCCTTTATAGCTTTTTAGCTAGGGAACCTGTATTACGCACAGCTAGCTTAGCGCTATACATCAGTGCCACTGGGGTAGGGTGGTGTTCATTTCGATGCGCAGTTCGGTTTGGTAGGCGGTGCACCCTGCTTGTATAATGATAGGGGAAACACTGCATACATTCAAGGCTTTATAAATCCTTCCCAAACTCTTATTAACCTTTCCCACTCTTTCATAAACACTTCATATGCTCTTAAACACTTTAGCAATTGCGATGATGATGACATTGAGATCAATGTACAGTAGTGCACAGCATGTACAGTACACCCAATATAAAAAAACTGGGTTTAAAAATACAGCAAAAAGTGAAGCGCAATATAGTGAGGGGCTACTGTATATGGGTTAAAGCTATGTAAATTACAAAAAAAAATTATAATAATCACACATTTGTAGAGTTAATAGTTGTATTTGTGAAAAACACCACACATTCTGATGACACACAACTAACCCCAGTTACGTCTGGTCTGCAAACTTTTATTGTTAAGCCAACTAGAAATGTAAACATCTCTTCATTAAAGCTGCTATATGTAACTTTTCTAACAATAAATGTTTAACATATTTCTTCACTCTGTCACTAGATTGATGTTAGAGAAGTAATCTCTGAAAAAAACTAAAAAAAAATATTGTCCCCTTGCTTCTCCAGGTGGTAAATAAGCATTTCTAAAAAGAAAAAGTGACCCGCCATTTTCCAGCCAATAAAAACAAAGTTTGTAACCAGCCAATAAAAACCGAGCTTGAATTTGAATCAGCCAATAAAAACAGAGCTTGAATTTGAATTTTAACAGACCACAAGGGGGCAGAGCCATATATGGCTCTGAGGGGGAGGGATCAGAATGCTTTGCTTGTTGAAATTTTTTCTAAGTGCTGATGTTCTACAGAAACTGCAGACTGAACCTTTAACCAACACACTGTCCCATGTCCATGCACATTTCTGAATCCCAAACAAAAAGGAGAAATTAATTTGGATCCCCAGTGTTTATTGTTGTTGGATGACAAATATCAAAGACTTTGGTAACTAGCTGAACCAATTTGATGGTTCTTTGCAAGTACAAATAAAAGTAGCAGTAGCTGTAGCACTTCTGGTACAGCCTGGAGCACTAGATTCCAGAAGAATTATTACAATGCTTCTGTCATATTAACCACGTAATGTAAAAATAATTACTGTATTGTTTAAAGGGAGAGTTTAGTGACTTTTGAATACAATTTCAGTCAGTTATCTGTAGTTAGTGCCTTAGTAGCAATGACATCTGTCACAGAGAAAATTCTTTGTCTAGGTGACGCTAATGGCTTGCCAAACAAAAGCCTGTTTTTTAATGTTTTTTCAGGCTTGAAAAAAACATGCTGGTATTAAAGAACGCTGTTTTTATAAATCTGATAAATAAGACATGTGCCCTTTTATTTTTCAATCAACCTTTATTTATACAAGCTAGTCTCATTGAGTCAGTTTAGCTAACAATTAGCAACTAGCCTAAGCTAGATGAAGGTTTGCCTCTTTCTCCATACTCTGCACTCTGGGTTGATACTACAGCTGATAAAGTATTAATTATTGATAACTATTTGACTGAACATCACTTAAAAATGCCTACACTTAAAAATGACTACACTATTCCTAACTTTAAGAACTGAGAGAGAGAGAGAGAGAGAGAGAGAGAGAGAGAGAGAGAGAGAGAGAGAGAGAGAGAGAGAGCAAATCAAAGAGGGTAAGGCATCCTTCCTGCTAACATTTACCCTTTTGCTAACATTTACACCCTAAAAATGTAACTTAGTCTGATGTCCTCCATCGCTAAGGGATTTAAACAACCAATATTTGTAGATTTCAAGATGAGTGTTTTTCTCGACTGGAGATTAACAGAGAATACATGTTTGGTTGGTTCATTAGAACTGTCACCATAACAAATTTTGCTGGGTGATTAATTGTCTCAGAAGTAATTGCGATAAACAATAATATTGTTTGAAATTTGACAATAATTAGTAATGATTGTCAAATTTAAGAAGAACATTTTTGTGTTTAGTACCTTTTTTGAAAACTGGATGGCAGTATAAGACTGTTGGAACCGAAGGATGGATAGCGAGGGAACGAGCAGCATGTCTCTTTAAAGGGGACCACAGATGCAAAAATCACTTTTTAACGTTTTTTTTACTCAACTTTGGGTATTAACTTCATAAAAAAACAGTCCTTGTGCCAAAAAAATGCACCCAGTGGTTTATTTACTCTAAGTAGATTTATTTATTTTTGATAAATACACCAGGATTCACACTTCCTGCAGTTATTGACGTCACAGGCCGTAGCCAATCACCTCAAACCTGAGTCCAGCCCCTCACCTAGCAACCCCTGGTTAGGCTCAACCCACTTCTGTATTAAACACATGACTGTTGTTTTTCATGATTTCATCTCATCTTTTGTTTATATGTTCTTAATTTCATGTGTACAGCACTTTGTTGCAGCTGTGTTTTTTTAAATGGCTTTATAAATAAAGTATAATTGTTATTTTTATGTTTTAGTTCAATTTTTAGTGTATTTGCGATCGCTGCCAACGCGCAGCCGGCAAAAATTAAACGAGCGGACCCCCGGCTTAGGGACCGGTTGCGACGGGACCCTCTTCCGGCGCGATGGAGCGGAGCTTCAACTGTACAGCCTCATTTCAGCCTCGCAGCAGCCTCGCAGCAGCGAGGACCTTCTCCTTACAGATTAATTTACGGGAGACACTTGGTGAACTTTGTGTTGTCTTGACTGGAACAGCGATAACTCCCAAAATCTCCGCGTGCAACGAGCGGAGCTGGCGAAAACCGGAAGAGGAACAAGCTAACATTAGCTTCGGATTCGGCAGGTCTCATGCTAAAAGGAGCAGCTCATGGCGGCGCGCTCAGACGGGTTTCGGTAAGTTATCTTAAGCTAACACTAACAGTAAGTCAAATGAGTAATAAAAAAGAGCTAATTTTAAAACAACAACACATTACAGATACTGGCTGTTACAGAGGGCGTTAACAGATCGTTGAAGGGCGTGGACTTCAAGAAACCGGTCGTTCAAAACGAAAGTTAAAAATGGCAGAATTAAAAAGGGTATAATTGATTATCTAAGAATTATTTTGTGTATTAAAATGAATTAATATTGTCAAGATAGCACACAGAAATAACATAAACATTTTAAATACCTATATGTGGTCTCCTTTAAGAAAAATGGGAGGGAGGCCCCTTGACGTGACATGGGCTGTCTCTCGTTCCTGTTTTTGGTTCCCAAAATGGCGGACGCGCAGTGTGGTTTGAGTTATTTAGCTTAGTGTTGGTCAAACAAAGCTTTTAACAAAAAAATCATTAAACAAGTTCTCAGCTTCTTTTTGCAGAGAACAACAACTTTTTCAACGAAGGCACGGGTTTCAACCATGAATATTTAGAGTTTGACAAGACAGAGGTTTTTTCCCCGAGGTCGGCCTGTTATCTTAGCTCGTAGCATAGCTTCTCAGCTTAGCTGCTTTTAAAGATTAGATAGTGATTTTGGACGGTTAAATAGATTTTAAAGAGTAACGAGAAAGGAAGGGGTCAGTGAAGAACACCGGAGTTGAGCCTTTTGTCATCCAGTGTCTTCAGTAGAACGAGACACGAAGAAAAGATAAAGCCAATAAATGAAAATGAGGTCGGTACTATTAATTTATCATGTGATTAATTGATTTATTGTTTATCACGACATGTCTACAGTTCATACTCTCATTTCTCTGCTCAAATGTAACATATTTGCAGAAGTTAATTTAATCATTTTTATTTGACAAGACCAAGTCATTAGATGCAATCAAATACTTTGATGTAAAAGAGGAAAGGAACAACAGAGGTGAGTTGTGCCGAATTAAATCTCAGTGTGCCCAACAAACAAACACATGAAGGTGTGTAAAACCCCCAAATATTCATAAGTATCCCACAGCACCTTTTAAATAAACAGGTCACAGTACCTCCTGCGTATTTTCTCATAATCTAGGCCTTCCTTTATCCTCCATCAGAGAAAATAAGATTTCTATTCCAGATTTGGCATTAACTGGAGCCCCACACAGAGACAGAATAAATCCCATTTTCTTGGATATTCTGCTCATATTTATGGAAACCCAAAGAGGGAAAATGGGACCTGTAAACACTGTGCGAGATAATACCGTTATCCATATTCCCTTTTTGAAACCACAATCATGCTTCACAGTACTGTATATCTTACAGAGAAGCTTTGACAATTTCTGAAGTATTTTGCTAATCTTTATCAATCTCTCTGGACTCTGAGTCCTGTGTCTAATCTATTAGACCTCCTTTTCTTATCTCTGTCGCCCTACCGTGTCTTTTCCACGTTTTCTTTTTTTTTTTTTTACATCACTGCCTTTTGAATCTCATCTCAGGTTGAAACTGTTACTGAAAGCCATACTTTAAACTGACTTGACGGACGAAAATGCAGTCTAGGAGATTCACAAAATACTCTAGATAAATGGGAGAAATAGAGCTCTAACCATAACCTGCAGAAGACACAACCTTAGTTATTGTTGACCACCTGTAGGCAATTTAAATGTCAAATTGTCTGAATAATCAAGATTCCCAAAACATAAAGTGTGGTAGTCCGATGCAACCAAAACCACTTTGTCCTTCAAAAATTATACCACCTGGCACAAACCTAACACATCACCATGGTGAAACCCCGAAAACCTAGTGAAGAAATTGAAAGTTAAACTGGGTTTCTTTTTCAGAAACAGGTCATGCCTATCACTGAATGTTAGGAAATGCCTTGTATCTGTGACTTTCCTTCCCTCCATTGATTACGGTGACATTCTCTACATGAATGCTCCTACAAGCACCCTGCGGATGTTGGATGTTGTCTATCATGGTGCACTAAGATTCATAACTGGCTGTGATTATCGTACCCACCACTGCACCCTGTATTCACTGGTTAACTGGACATCATTAACCTCACGCAGACTCTTCCACTGGTACACTTTCATCTTTAAATCATTTCTTGGTTTGCTGCCCTCATACATCTCCTCCTACATGTCTTTGCGTGAGTGCAGCTACAGTGTGCGCTCTCAGGACATGATTACCTGCAGTGTTCCATCAGTGAGGACTGAACTTGGAAAAAGGGCCTTCTCCTACTCCGCTCCTGCTTCATGGAATATCTTACAAAAAGATCTGAAGCTCTCGACCTTGACTTCTCTAAATGGTTTTCAGAATCTGTTGAATCCTGGCAAAAACCAATGCAGATTTGTTCCTGTCTTTGATTTTATACGTCTACCTTATAATGTTTTGCTAGTTTTTTGATACTTTGTTAAAAAAAAGAAAAAAAAAAATCTTTTGTTTTTTTCTCTCTTTTTGTTTTCTATTGTTTATTGTTTGTTTGTTTATTGTTTAATGAAATTCTATCACTGCTGTTCATTGTTCTTTAGTTTTAGCAGGTCGCTTTCGTAAATGAGCCCATGAGGTTCAAAAGATTTACCTGACTAAATAAAGGTTGAATGAATGAATGAACCCAAATACATGAAACTAACGACTCGCCGTCGAATGGTCGACACAAAACCCTCAATAAACTCCTCCGGCCACGTTAATTTGGCTTGAAACAGCGGGGTTCTCTACGGATTTATCCATTAGTAACCCAGCACTACCGGTGTAACAGGCAGACACAGTTAGCGTCTATAGGTAGTCAACAGATTTAATGAAAAGTAACTAAAATACATGAAACTAACGACTCGCCGTCGAATGGTCGACACAAAACCCTCAATAAACTCCTCCGGCCACGTTAATTTGGCTTGAAACAGCGGGGTTCTCTACGGATTTATCCATTAGTAACCCAGCACTACCGGTGTAACAGGCAGACACAGTTAGCGTCTATAGGTAGTCAACAGATTTAATGAAAAGTAACTAAAATACATAAAAATAACGACTCACCGTCAAATGGTCGACACAAAACCCTCAATAAACTCCTCCGGCCGCGTTAATTTGGCTTGAAACAGCGGGGTTCTCTACGGATTTATCCAAGTACCCAGCACAAACAGTAGCCACAGAATTAGCCCCCGAGTTCACCTCTGAGTGACCCGGAAGATGTCAAGATGGAATAGTCCATTTTTAGTAGGGGGATAAAGAAATCGACCGTTTTTTTAATTGCGTATTTAATGATCGTTTTCATCGTAACTATAATTATTTTTATGTTAAATGTACATTAACAAGCAGGATCAATGTTAGTGATGTAGGTGACTGCACGGGGCGAGGCGGGGCCGGGGCCACTGCTGAAATGGGACCCCCAGGCATTTACCTACATGGTAGAGCCGAGTCTGTTCTCAGCTCTGCCCCCCTCCCCCTCACACCCTTTCCTCCTCTCTGCTGTTTACGGTGGGGAAAAAGGTAAAACAAGCAGCATAAGAGCTTGTAAATAAGTTTATTGGTTTTTACTGATAGATAATTAGTTATTAGCGGTACTGCATTTTAAATAAAAATAGCACAAATCCGCTTATGAATTATAAAAGTTAGTCAATTCACAAAAACGCTGACAAAAAGTTTAGGTCCACTGTAAGCGGATTTGCGCTTTAGCGCTACCTAGCGTTCATTTGCCCACCACTGCCGCTGACAATTTGAACATTCCTCTCTGCCGTGAGATCGGGTAGACGTACGTGACACCATTGTGTTGCACTGCCGTTGCAACGTCATCATGTTGTGCTGCAACGTCATCATGTTGCACTGCCGCTTCAGGCAAAAACAGCACCTTTTATATAGGCAAATTATTTTAATGGAATGGCCGATGTCCGATATTGAAATTTAACATTAATATTGGCCAGTACCAATACCGTGCCAATACATTTGTGCATCCCTTTATAAAACTAAAATTCCTTTTCATGCCAGGAAAAACTGACAATCGATAGACCTTTTACCAGTTGACGTCATCGCGCATGCGCACTCGCATTTTTCGAGACTCAACCGGAAGCACGGGCACGCAACTGGAGTGTTGTCATTACTGGCAACGGTCGCGCTGGGGAAATAAGACTTTTATTGTGTTTATAATTGTTCCAGGCAACGTAAACGAGTAAAAGAAGAAGGTGAGACTTGTTCGTTTTACCAAGTCCCTCTAGGAAAGTCGAGTAAAGCGACTAAAAGAAGGAAGATGTGGAGGAAGATGAGCGCTTCGCCGGCAGGACTTCACCCCGACACAAAGCAGCAACGTGTGTAATCAGCATTTATTATCTGGCATGGACATTAATGATCCAAGCTCCGTGGATTACGTTCCAACATTACATCTTGGGTATGGGAAACAGACAAAACAGAGAACAACCTCCCGCAGCTGAACAACATGCTACTGGACAGCTGCTAAGCTAGCAGCAGCTAGCTAGTTCTACGAGACCTGGCTGTACCTCGGTCCACTGGCTGTGTTGAAGTTTCAACCTGCGACCTGCAAAGAGATTCTTCCTTCAACCCCCTGAAGAACAGGTGAGTAAAATGTCAAACATTCAGCCCTGTAAAAATTAACAGACCACTGCACTGTTAGCTGTTATCATTTGAAGTATAGTTTCCACAAGACAAACATGTTTTATTAACATTATTTGAGGTCTGACAGCACTGCATCTTCGAAAACATTTCTGCCATTTCACTGTTTCTGTAAGCATCGGTGAAATGCTGTCACAGAAAAAAAGCAATCCTGTCATCATTGTGTATAAGCATACAGTTTATACACAAGACTGTTTTGTTTATTGTCAAATATGAATTAATACTTTGTTTTACAGCAGCAACTGGCCAAACTCCTTGCTGACAAAGGGTTTGATGTCGTCAGAGGTGGAAAAAGAGAAGCTAGTCTGTTCAACTCCCCTGAAGAAATAACAGGTGAATAAAATATCATCAAACACTGTGCAGCTCTATAAAAATGAACAGATCACTGCACTGTAAGCTGTTATCATTTGAACTCTTTCTGGGTTGGAAAAATATACAGTAGTAGTTTCCACAAGACAAACATGTTTTATTAACATTATTTGAGGTCTAACAGCACTGCATCTTCGAAAACATTCCTTTAAAAATAAAGCAACTGTGCTCTAATTTGACTTTTAGTGAAGTGGAACTTTTGTTAAGTTACGAGAAAGTTAATTCTCAATAGTCCAGGTATCAAATCCGCTCATTCTCAATCAGTTCATCTGGACAGTTTCTTTTTAGCAGAAACGTTTCACCCTCACTCCAGAGGGCTTCCTCAGTCAGAGTAGTCCAAAGCACACTGAAGTTAACTTATGGTTAACTTCAGTGTGCTTTGGACTACTCTGACTGAGGAAGCCCTCTGGAGTGAGGGTGAAACGTTTCTGCTAAAAAGAAACTGTCCAGATGAACTGATTGAGAATGAGCAGATTTGTTAAGTTACATTTTTTAATCTGTTAATATACAAATGCTGTTTTAGTCACATAAAAAAAAAAAAACATAAACATTACACTGTCTAAAGTCTCCAAGTTGTCAGAGAAGGCATCATTAAAAAAAAATATTAGCAGGTTACTGTCTGTCCTAGGCTGCTGTCCTTGACAAGTGAAATGACAAACACAAACACATCTTCTGGTATGTGTTGTTTCTGTTTGTGACTTATATAAATAATATGTGTGCTTGTGAGACATTTAAAGATGTTTTGAACTTCTGGCAGGTCTCTCTGATGCGTGGAGACTGGACAGGGCCCGCGGTCGTCAGCTACTTCATCTGCCGGAGGGTCTGGATCGAGAAACCACATCCAGGGGCTTTGAGCATATCTCAAAAGAAAAAAACATGAAGTTTTAAATTCTAGATAAAATAAAGGAATTAAAGAAACATACAGATAAGTGTTAGTGGTTTTTAAAGTTTACGACTACAACCTGCAAAAGGCAACAATGGCTCCACGCTCAAAATGTCCTTGTGAAGACCAGCCAGCAGTGATGGGCTCATCAGGATGTCGTGGGTTCGAAATGCAGGCTGTTCAGCGTTCTCCTGGAAAACTTCTGGATGCCGATGTCATGCCTATAATGACACCAACATGAAAAATGTGGTTTATATCTAACACATATTAGCAAATCTGTTTGTAGAAGTGTTTTTTAAAAAATGTCCAAGAACTATTCCAGATCTTACAATTGTAGAAAACATTTAAAACCGTGCATATGTGATTGCATTTATTTATTATCTAGTGCCACTAAAAAACAACAATAGTTAACACAATAAAATAAACTACAATTGTAAAATGTTGAATAGTTTTTTGACTGGAATAAGACAAAATAAGTGATATTGTATTATTCCAGTTGTTGGTGAAGTTTGACTGAAAGTCACCTTTCTGGGTATTTGTGTTATAAGCGTGATATGAAATTTCTTCAGGAACACTGATTAAACTCACTTTAAAACTTGCAGCTCATCCAAGTAGCAGGTGCAGTTCGTTTTGGGGCTGGTCCCTTCCATGTACAACTGGGTGCAGGTTGGTTTAGAATGTATTTCCAGCATGGTTGCAGCCACCTCCTTGTCTGCAAAAACAAACACAATATATAACCATATTGTGTGTGTCATTATGGAATTCACATGCATATAGGATTTTCACACATTTTACGTCTAATAAAGTGTAAGCTGTATAAACAGTGTGTCAAAAGTAAATACGTTCTCAAAGATAATTAAATTTTCCCAGGAAAGCTAATAAATGTATCTCCTGGGATAGTTATTATTTTTCACATCACAACATCACCAATTGTCTCAGGTTGTATTTAAGACATAGTTTACAGAAATCAAATAAGAAATAAGGACGCTGTGAACATTTGTGTGACTCAAACGTCATGTCTTTGTTTACATACTGTGCTTATGCTTATGAAGACATGGCACTAGTTAAAGCAGCTAACAGAAGATGTTAAACCTGTAACAATAACCAAACCAGTCTAAATATCAGAAGTATTGGCGTGAGAAATTTAAAACCTGGTGTGACCGACTCAAACGTCATGTTTTTGTTACTGTGCTAACACTGACAGCTCTTATGAAGATATGGTGCTAGTTATAGAAGCTAAGAGAAGATGTTAAACCTGTAACAATAACCAAATCAGTCTAAATATCAGAAGTATTGGTGTGAGAAATTTAAAACATTTATTTCTGACGCTTGGATAATACAGGTTGTTGACAACTACTCACCCTGCTGGACGTTCGCTAAAAGCCTGAAGGAGTTCCCCATTTTCCATCAGCGAACACAGTCACCTCCTCTAGTATCCGCGGCACAATGTTCAGGCATTTTGACCAGTGGTTGTTCAATATTTTAAGAAAACAAGCTTCTAAATTACAACTCTCTATCATTACGAAGCTCCTCGGCCCCTTCCCGAGCCCCTGCATCCGGTTAGGGCTTTTTGCCGTCCAATCAGAACGCTCGTTTCAGGCGAGCTTTGCGTGATGACGTCAACTGGTAAAAGGTCTATCCCCAACAGAACTGGAATGTTTTGGATCCATATTTTGGAAGTTATGTCTGAATATGTTTTAGCAGATGTGAATCGTTCATACAAGAAATTGCAGAAAAACTGAGGAACACAAAAAACTTGAACTTGAAATGGCACTGCAGAACACTTAAAAAGGGTTTTAATCCCCAACAGAACTGAAATGTTTTGGATCCATATTTTGGAAGTTATGTCTGAATATGTTTTAGCAGACGTTGAATCGTTCATACAAGAAATTGCAGAAAAGCCGAGGAACACAAAAAACTTGAACTTGAAATGGCACTGCAGAACACTTAAAAAGGGTTTTAATCCCCAACAGAACTGGGGGTTTTAATCCCCAACAGAACTGGAATGTTTTGGATCCATATTTTGGAAGTTATGTCTGAATATGTTTTAGCAGATGTGAATCGTTCATACAAGAAATTGCAGAAAAACCGAGGAACACAAAAAACTTGAACTTGAAATGGCACTGCAGAACACTTAAAAAGGGTTTTAATCCCCAACAGAACTGGAATGTTTTGGATCCATATTTTGGAAGTTATGTCTGAATATGTTTTAGCAGACGTTGAATCGTTCATACAAGAAATTGCAGAAAAGCCGAGGAACACAAAAAACTTGAACTTGAAATGGCACTGCAGAACACTTAAAAAGGGTTTTAATCCCCAACAGAACTGGGGGTTTTAATCCCCAACAGAACTGGAATGTTTTGGATCCATATTTTGGAAGTTATGTCTGAATATGTTTTAGCAGATGTGAATCGTTCATACAAGAAATTGCAGAAAAACCGAGGAACACAAAAAACTTGAACTTGAAATGGCACTGCAGAACACTTAAAAAGGGTTTTAATCCCCAACAGAACTGGAATGTTTTGGATCCATATTTTGGAAGTTATGTCTGAATATGTTTTAGCAGACGAATCGTTCATACAAGAAATTGCAGAAAAACCGAGGAAAACAAAAAACTTGAACTTGACTGTTTTGGATCCACATTTTGGAAGTTATGTCTGAATATGTTTTAGCAGACGAATCGTTCATACAAGAAATTGCAGAAAAACCGAGGAACACAAAAAACTTGAACTTGAAATGGCACTGCAGAACACTTAAAAAGGGTTTTAATCCCCAACAGAACTGGAATGTTTTGGATCCATATTTTGGAAGTTATGTCTGAATATGTTTTAGCAGACTTTTTGTATAATTGTTTTCCTAATGGCATAGCACTGTTGAAAC
>JBBPBX010090196.1:0-14159 GCA_038048925.1 Garcialebias charrua
TAAACGACCTGTTTACGGTGGTAAACGACCTGTTTAAACGACCTGTTTACGGTGGTAAACGACCTGTTTACTGTGGTAAACGACCTGTTTACAATGGTAAACAACCTGTTTACGGTGGTAAACGACCTGTTTACGGTGGTAAACGACCTGTTTACGGTGGTAAACGACCTGTTTACGGTGGTAAACAACCTGTTTACGGTGGTAAACGACCTGTTTGGTAAACAACCTGTTTACGGTGGTAAACGTGAGGATCAGAGGAAAGGGCTCACCTGCTCCATCCTCTCTCCCTCCGTCTGTTTTATCGCTCTGACTCGCGTCCCTTCAGCCGTATCCTTGAAACAGAGTTGATGAAATGTTGCTCTGGTCTTGCAGCGGCAGGACCTCGACCTCGGCGTTAAATCTTTCACCGCACAACGAGAGCTCACACAGACTAAACAATCAGCTGAAATGTGCTCGCGCACAGCTGACCGCGCTGGACTCTACCTCTGGACTCTGACGGACCTGTGCGCTCCTGCGCTTTCAATTCAGCTTTTGTTCCAGCTTGTCCGGGTTTTGAGGGTTTTTTACTAGGGATGCACCGATCCACATTTCTCACTTCTGATCCAATACCGATATTTAAATCTGAGTATCGACCGATACCGATACTTTTCCGATCCTGTTCAAGTATATGAGTCTGTATGATAAATTTTTTGAACTGAGATTATTCATTTTAACAATGTGTGAGTTACACCCAATAAAGACACACTGGGCCTTACAACAGGAAACTCACAAACTTTAACAGCATACAAGAGGCAGGTCTATACCACACACAACCTTCTCACTCATGGTGCAGCTGGAAAACTAAAATACAGCTAAGCATTATGGGAAAGACAACAAAATCCACTCCCGTAGTGGTTAAGGGGAATGGACTGTGTTGTCTTTCCCATAATGCTTAGCGTTTTTTTTTTTAGTTTACCAGCTTTAGGTGCAGCTGGAAAACTAAAATACAGCTAAGCATTATGGGAAAGACAACAAAATCCACTCCCATAGTGGTTAAGGGGAGTAGATTTTGTGGTCTTTCCCAAAATGCTTAGCGTTTTTTTAGTTTTCCAGCTTTAGGTGCTGCTGGAAAACTAACATACCGCTAAGCATTATGGAAAAGACAACTAAATCCACTCCCATAGTGGTTAAAAGGAGTGGACTGTGTTGTCTTTCCCATAATGCTTAGCGTTTTTTTAGTTTTCCAGCTTTAGGTGCTGCTGGAAAACTAACATACCGCTAAGCATTATGGAAAAGACAACTAAATCCACTCCCATAGTAGTTAAAAGGAGTGGACTGTGTTGTCTTTCCCATAATGCTTAGCGTTTTTTTAGTTTTTCAGCTGCACCATGAGAAGGTTGTGTGTGGTATAGACCTGCCTCTTGTGTGCTATGTAAGGTTGGGTGTTTCCTGTTGTGAGGCCCAGAGTGTCTTCATTGGGTTAAACTCACACAATGTTAAGATGGCAGTAACAGAATATGGTGGAACACAAGTGCTCTTTGAAGACGGATCGGAAATATCGGTAGGTTGGATCCGATATCCGATACCTAAAGTATGCTGGTATCGGAAACCGATACTGGATCGGATCGGCCTCATCCCTAGTTTTTACAGATGCTTGAGTTTCCTGCCTGGTGCAACTCCAGATGTTGGACTTTGATTAAAATTTTGCTCTTTTTCCCAAGAAGTTAGTGTCTGAAGTTCTTGTTTTGCTCACCTGACCGGAGCTTTCTTCATGTGTTCCCCAACGAACGTGGCGTTGGTCATGCCCATCAAGGTGTTGGACAGAGAGATGGCCGACAGCAGGTGCTGCGTGGTGACGGCCCTCGACACGCCGTACGTCCCTTTCCCCACTATATCTGATAAAGAGAGCTTCAGACCGGTCGCAAGAGACAACTGACGCAGCAAGGACTCCTGGGAAATGTAGGCAGACGAGAGAAATGTAGTAATTGCATCAAACCAAAAACAACGGTTTTATTTTTGTCTCCTTTTGTTTGTCTCCTTCAAAGGTTACCTTGAAGGTGGGCAGCATGAGGGACATGTGGCCTCCTCTGGAAATCAGGCCGAAGGAGATGGGGCAGTGCGGTCTGAGCATGCCCAGTCGCTCCAGACAGATGCCATCCAGCTGTTCGTTCAGGCCCCAGGCGTGCAGGCAGGACATGAAGAGCTTGGCCGTGTCCATCGTCAGGTTGTACTCCAGGAGACTCAGGGATTTGGACTTCTCCTCACGCTTTCTCATCTCCTCCTCCTCTTCCTCATCGTCGTCGAGCAGGTGCTCCTTGATGGTCTCCTTCATCGTCTCCTTCACCTGGTTTGAAAAGAGTTTAAATGAGTTTCAGGACAAATTCTGACTTTGTTCAGGCCCAGTAAGTACCGGGAAGCCAATAGGTACCCTGTAGATACCCGGTAGATAAGTGTGTGTACCCTATAGTTATCCAGTAGGGAAGTAGGTGACTTGTACGTACCCAGTCCATAGGCAAATAGCTGACCCATAGGTAACATGGAAGGGAACACCACAGGAATGTAGGTACACCATAGGCAAGAAGGGCCTTGTAGGTACCGTATTTTCCGGAATATAGGTCGCGGCTTTTTATCATTTTTTTTCATGCCCTGCGACCTATACTGTATTCAGATGCGACCTATTTGTGGCTTTTGATAAAATAAGCTGATTTGTAATCATTTATTAACAAAAATTAAACTGAGACACACTCTTACAATAATGTCAGCTAACAAATATATTTTAAGGTGTTTATCCTGATAAAATTATTCATTTATTAAAGAAAAGTTCAGCTCAGACACAGGAGCCAAGATGGTGTAGTGGCAGGGCTTTTGACTTGGGACCCGAAGGACGCGGGTTCGCGTCCCGGCCACTACACACCTTGGGGTGTCTATGAGTGCACACCTAATTCTCCAGCTCCCCGAGCGCTTTCTGGCTGCTCACTGCACCACCTGGTGGTGGTTGGGTTAAATGCAGAGACGAATTTCGTCTGTGTATGGGAAACATACACAGATGACAGACAAACACATTATTATTATTATTATTATTATTATTATTTATATTTGCTATAATTTTTATCAAACAAATAATTGTTTTTAAGTGTTAATCTTCTTAAAAGCCTTGCTGTGCGCTCCTGTGGAAGAGACATTTGCAGCAGAGCTAAACACGGTCCACATTTTGACGTAGGTGCGACCTATATTCCAGAAAATATGGTACACACATTTTTACAACAATAGACAGCCTGTAGACACTCACCCCATAGGTACAAACTCACCCAAAAGGTTCTTTACAGGTAACCTGTAGGTAAGTAGTAGGTTACCCATAAGTACCATATGAAGGAACCCCATGGGTATGCAGGTAACCATAGGAAGATAGAAAACTCGTAGGTACATAGTAGACACATAAGTACCCCTCATGCACAAAAGTACCCCGTGGGCACACCAAGGCACCAGGTTTGTACCAGGAATATACCAGGCTTTAGTAAGTACTAATATACCAGGCTTTAGTAAGTACTAATATACCAGGCTTTAGTAAGTACTAATATACCAGGCTTTAGTAAGTACTAATATACCAGGCTTTAGTAAGTACTAATATACCAGGCTTTAGTAAGTACTAATATACCAGGCTTTAGTAAGTACTAATATACCAGGCTTTAGTAAGTACTAATATACCAGGCTTTAGTAAGTACTAATATACCAGGCTTTAGTAAGTACTAATATACCAGGCTTTAGTAAGTACTAATATACCAGGCTTTAGTTAGTACTAATATACCAGGCTTTAGTAAGTACTAATATACCAGGCTTTAGTAAGTACTAATATACCAGGCTTTAGTTAGTACTAATATACCAGGCTTTAGTAAGTACTAATATACCAGGCTTTAGTAAGTACTAATATACCAGGCTTTAGTAAGTACTAATATACCAGGCTTTAGTAAGTACTAATATACCAGGCTTTAGTAAGTACTAATATACCAGGCTTTAGTAAGTACTAATATACCAGGCTTTAGTAAGTACTAATATACCAGGCTTTAGTAAGTACTGATATACCAGGCTTTAGTAAGTACTGATATACCAGGCTTTAGTAAGTACTGATATACCAGGCTTTAGTAAGTACTGATATACCAGGCTTTAGTAAGTACTGATATACCAGGCTTTAGTAAGTACTAATATACCAGGCTTTAGTAAGTACTAATATACCAGGCTTTAGTAAGTACTAATATACCAGGCTTTAGTAAGTACTAATATACCAGGCTTTAGTAAGTACTAATATACCAGGCTTTAGTAAGTACTAATATACCAGGCTTTAGTAAGTACTAATATACCAGGCTTTAGTAAGTACTAATATACCAGGCTTTAGTAAGTACTAATATACCAGGCTTTAGTAAGTACTAATATACCAGGCTTTAGTAAGTACTAATATACCAGGCTTTAGTAAGTACTAATATACCAGGCTTTAGTAAGTACTAATATACCAGGCTTTAGTAAGTACTAATATACCAGGCTTTAGTTAGTACTAATATACCAGGCTTTAGTAAGTACTAATATACCAGGCTTTAGTAAGTACTAATATACCAGGCTTTAGTAAGTACTAATATACCAGGCTTTAGTTAGTACTAATATACCAGGCTTTAGTAAGTACTAATATACCAGGCTTTAGTAAGTACTAATATACCAGGCTTTAGTTAGTACTAATATACCAGGCTTTAGTAAGTACTAATATACCAGGCTTTAGTAAGTACTAATATACCAGGCTTTAGTAAGTACTGATATACCAGGCTTTAGTAAGTACTGATATACCAGGCTTTAGTAAGTACTGATATACCAGGCTTTAGTAAGTACTGATATACCAGGCTTTAGTAAGTACTGATATACCAGGCTTTAGTAAGTACTGATATACCAGGCTTTAGTAAGTACTGATATACCAGGCTTTAGTAAGTACTAATATACCAGGCTTTAGTAAGTACTAATATACCAGGCTTTAGTAAGTACTAATATACCAGGCTTTAGTAAGTACTAATATACCAGGCTTTAGTAAGTACTAATATACCAGGCTTTAGTTAGTACTAATATACCAGGCTTTAGTAAGTACTAATATACCAGGCTTTAGTAAGTACTAATATACCAGGCTTTAGTTAGTACTAATATACCAGGCTTTAGTAAGTACTAATATACCAGGCTTTAGTTAGTACTAATATACCAGGCTTTAGTAAGTACTAATATACCAGGCTTTAGTAAGTACTAATATACCAGGCTTTAGTAAGTACTAATATACCAGGCTTTAGTAAGTACTAATATACCAGGCTTTAGTAAGTACTAATATACCAGGCTTTAGTAAGTACTAATATACCAGGCTTTAGTAAGTACTAATATACCAGGCTTTAGTAAGTACTAATATACCAGGCTTTAGTAAGTACTAATATACCAGGCTTTAGTAAGTACTAATATACCAGGCTTTAGTAAGTACTAATATACCAGGCTTTAGTAAGTACTAATATACCAGGCTTTAGTAAGTACTAATATACCAGGCTTTAGTAAGTACTAATATACCAGGCTTTAGTAAGTACTAATATACCAGGCTTTAGTAAGTACTAATATACCAGGCTTTAGTAAGTACTAATATACCAGGCTTTAGTAAGTACTAATATACCAGGCTTTAGTAAGTACTAATATACCAGGCTTTAGTTAGTACTAATATACCAGGCTTTAGTAAGTACTAATATACCAGGCTTTAGTTAGTACTAATATACCAGGCTTTAGTAAGTACTAATATACCAGGCTTTAGTAAGTACTAATATACCAGGCTTTAGTAAGTACTAATATACCAGGCTTTAGTTAGTACTAATATACCAGGCTTTAGTTAGTACTAATATACCAGGCTTTAGTTAGTACTAATATACCAGGCTTTAGTTAGTACTAATATACCAGGCTTTAGTAAGTACTAATATACCAGGCTTTAGTAAGTACTAATATACCAGGCTTTAGTAAGTACTGATATACCAGGCTTTAGTAAGTACTGATATACCAGGCTTTAGTAAGTACTGATATACCAGGCTTTAGTAAGTACTGATATACCAGGCTTTAGTAAGTACTGATATACCAGGCTTTAGTAAGTACTGATATACCAGGCTTTAGTAAGTACTAATATACCAGGCTTTAGTAAGTACTAATATACCAGGCTTTAGTAAGTACTAATATACCAGGCTTTAGTAAGTACTAATATACCAGGCTTTAGTTAGTACTAATATACCAGGCTTTAGTTAGTACTAATATACCAGGCTTTAGTAAGTACTAATATACCAGGCTTTAGTTAGTACTAATATACCAGGCTTTAGTAAGTACTAATATACCAGGCTTTAGTTAGTACTAATATACCAGGCTTTAGTAAGTACTAATATACCAGGCTTTAGTTAGTACTAATATACCAGGCTTTAGTAAGTACTAATATACCAGGCTTTAGTAAGTACTAATATACCAGGCTTTAGTAAGTACTAATATACCAGGCTTTAGTAAGTACTGATATACCAGGCTTTAGTAAGTACTGATATACCAGGCTTTAGTAAGTACTGATATACCAGGCTTTAGTAAGTACTAATATACCAGGCTTTAGTAAGTACTAATATACCAGGCTTTAGTAAGTACTAATATACCAGGCTTTAGTAAGTACTAATATACCAGGCTTTAGTAAGTACTAATATACCAGGCTTTAGTAAGTACTAATATACCAGGCTTTAGTAAGTACTAATATACCAGGCTTTAGTAAGTACTAATATACCAGGCTTTAGTAAGTACTAATATACCAGGCTTTAGTTAGTACTAATATACCAGGCTTTAGTAAGTACTAATATACCAGGCTTTAGTTAGTACTAATATACCAGGCTTTAGTAAGTACTAATATACCAGGCTTTAGTTAGTACTAATATACCAGGCTTTAGTAAGTACTAATATACCAGGCTTTAGTAAGTACTAATATACCAGGCTTTAGTAAGTACTAATATACCAGGCTTTAGTTAGTACTAATATACCAGGCTTTAGTAAGTACTAATATACCAGGCTTTAGTAAGTACTAATATACAGGTAGTCCCCGATTTACGAGCGAGATCCGTTACAACGAGGCGCTCGTAAACCGGAAATCTCGTAATTTGGAACGGCCGCCACGCTTCTCGTAAGTCCGGAATTTCGCTCGTAAATTGGAACGGTTTTGCTAGCGCGACTACGAACACTCGTTTTTCATCGAAAAACTGCTTATGAGTGCATAAAAATGATCGGAAACGTGTGTCCACATGTTTAGCTAACGAACTGTGGTGAAAAAACACAGGAAAACTCAGTATTTTTTGCGTTTTTTCCAATAATTCGCCAGCTCGTAAGTCCGGAACCTCGTAGATCAGAGCGCTCGTAAATCGGGGACTACCTGTACCAGGCTTTAGTAAGTACTAATATACCAGGCTTTAGTAAGTACTAATATACCAGGCTTTAGTAAGTACTAATATACCAGGCTTTAGTAAGTACTAATATACCAGGCTTTAGTAAGTACTAATATAGCAGGCTTTAGTAAGTACTAATATACCAGGCTTTAGTAAGTACTAATATACCAGGCTTTAGTAAGTACTAATATAGCAGGCTTTAGTAAGTACTAATATAGCAGGCTTTAGTAAGTACTAATATAGCAGGCTTTAGTAAGTACTAATATACCAGGCTTTAGTAAGTACTAATATACCAGGCTTTAGTAAGTACTAATATACCAGGCTTTAGTAAGTACTAATATACCAGGCTTTAGTAAGTACTAATATACCAGGCTTTAGTAAGTACTAATATACCAGGCTTTAGTAAGTACTAATATACCAGGCTTTAGTAAGTACTAATATACCAGGCTTTAGTAAGTACTAATATACCAGGCTTTAGTAAGTACTAATATACCAGGCTTTAGTAAGTACTAATATACCAGGCTTTAGTAAGTACTAATATACCAGGCTTTAGTTAGTACTAATATACCAGGCTTTAGTAAGTACTAATATACCAGGCTTTAGTAAGTACTAATATACCAGGCTTTAGTAAGTACTAATATACCAGGCTTTAGTAAGTACTAATATACCAGGCTTTAGTAAGTACTAATATACCAGGCTTTAGTTAGTACTAATATACCAGGCTTTAGTAAGTACTAATATACCAGGCTTTAGTAAGTACTAATATACCAGGCTTTAGTAAGTACTAATATACCAGGCTTTAGTAAGTACTAATATACCAGGCTTTAGTAAGTACTAATATACCAGGCTTTAGTAAGTACTAATATACCAGGCTTTAGTAAGTACTAATATACCAGGCTTTAGTAAGTACTAATATACCAGGCTTTAGTAAGTACTAATATACCAGGCTTTAGTAAGTACTAATATACCAGGCTTTAGTAAGTACTAATATACCAGGCTTTAGTAAGTACTAATATACCAGGCTTTAGTAAGTACTAATATACCAGGCTTTAGTAAGTACTAATATACCAGGCTTTAGTAAGTACTAATATACCAGGCTTTAGTAAGTACTAATATACCAGGCTTTAGTAAGTACTAATATACCAGGCTTTAGTAAGTACTAATATACCAGGCTTTAGTAAGTACTAATATACCAGGCTTTAGTAAGTACTAATATACCAGGCTTTAGTAAGTACTAATATACCAGGCTTTAGTAAGTACTAATATACCAGGCTTTAGTAAGTACTAATATACCAGGCTTTAGTAAGTACTAATATACCAGGCTTTAGTAAGTACTAATATACCAGGCTTTAGTAAGTACTAATATACCAGGCTTTAGTAAGTACTAATATACCAGGCTTTAGTAAGTACTAATATACCAGGCTTTAGTAAGTACTAATATACCAGGCTTTAGTAAGTACTAATATAGCAGGCTTTAGTAAGTACTAATATACCAGGCTTTAGTAAGTACTAATATACCAGGCTTTAGTAAGTACTAATATACCAGGCTTTAGTAAGTACTAATATACCAGGCTTTAGTAAGTACTAATATACCAGGCTTTAGTAAGTACTAATATACCAGGCTTTAGTAAGTACTAATATAGCAGGCTTTAGTAAGTACTAATATACCAGGCTTTAGTAAGTACTAATATAGCAGGCTTTAGTAAGTACTAATATACCAGGCTTTAGTAAGTACTAATATACCAGGCTTTAGTAAGTACTAATATACCAGGCTTTAGTAAGTACTAATATACCAGGCTTTAGTAAGTACTAATATAGCAGGCTTTAGTAAGTACTAATATAGCAGGCTTTAGTAAGTACTAATATACCAGGCTTTAGTAAGTACTAATATAGCAGGCTTTAGTAAGTACTAATATAGCAGGCTTTAGTAAGTACTAATATAGCAGGTGTCACTTCCACCTCTTCTTTACAGCATTAATGAATTCGTTGTACTGCTAGTGTGTAGTCAGTTTTAATGGAAATCTTCTTATTACACTTCCCTTTCGTTGTCACTGACACCAACACTACCGTCGAACTAAAAATACAACATAAACTTAAGTGAGACGGTGTCATGAATACAATCTTGACATAAAAATGATATAACATATAAATACCTCGCTGGCTGACCCTTCCTTTTGAGGTAGAAATGAGAGTAATAAAGAACTTCTTAAACTTAAATTACTTTTGTACAGCTACTTGCTAATATCATGTCTTCATAGCAGTACGGTACAACTTCTTTCTTTGGTTGCCTAGCAACATGCTGGAAAGCACTTCCTACTTTTGCCTTTCAAAATAAGAGTCATAACAAAAGAATGTGCATAATACAAAATAAGACATGTAAACTAAAACTATGGCAGTAAAACTCCCACCAAATCACTAACCTATTGTGATTTCACTTCAAACATATAACATTACAATAAAATATACAGTATTTACATTTTAGCATTTACTCTGCTTCTAGTAACAACACAGTTTTATGAACTGGTCTATCAAGATACACTGGCTTGACAGTCCTTTTTCCATCCTTATCCAAGGTTGAGTCACTCATCAACAGCTTCACCTTCCTGATTCTTCCATCTTTGCATTCCTTTAGTTTCTTTGATATATTTGTCTCTTTGACATATTTTGAAGATCTGGAAGCCAGGATTTCCACTCTCTGTAGAGCTGATCCGAAAGAGGCTTGTCCCATCCGACATTCTCCTGATATAACTGTTGCAGGATTTGTTTTCCTTTTAGGATGAAGGGTGCCACAAATCCCAGTGGATCATACACTGACGCCACTGTCCACAGGATTCCTCTTCTTGTCATTGGATGTTCTTTGACTGTTATTCTGAATTGAAACTCATCAGAAGAAATACACCACTGAACACCAAGTGCTCTTTCCATCAGTGGCTCTCCAAGCGCTAGATCCAAATCTTTAACACTGTCAGCACACTCCTCTCTGGGCAGCGACTTCAACACATTGTCACTGTTTGATACGAACTTGTGTAATCTTAGTTTTCCTGTGTTACACAGCTCTCTTGCTTCCTTGACTAGTTTTATTGCTTCTGTGTCTGATGTAACACTTACAAGTCCATCATCTACATAAAAGTTTCTTTGAATAAACTTCACTGTGGTTGGAGAGAACTTTCCCTCACCTTGTGCAGCTAGATGTTTTAAACCAAAATTGGCGCAACCAGGTGAAGAAGCTGCACCAAACAGGTGAACCTTCATGCGAAAGACTGAGGGGAGAACACTTAGATCCCCATGCTCCCACCATAGAAAGCGTAAATAATCCTGGTCTTGAGGTGTTACATGGAACTGGTGAAACATGCGCTCCACGTCACACATTACAGCCACTGAGCCCTTCCTGAACCTACAGAGTACTCCCACCAAAGCGTTTGTTAGGTCAGGCCCTGTAAGCAGGTGTTCATTTAGCGAAGTGTCTTGATATTGTGCAGAGCAGTCAAAGACTACACGGATCTTGCCAGGCTTTTGAGGGTGGTATACCCCATGGTGGGGAATATACCAGGCAGGGGTATTACAGAGTTCCTTCTCCGGTACTTTCTCTGCGTCATAGCGTGCAATAATGTCCTCCATGAACTTTGCATAGTCTGAGTAGTACTTTTGATCCCTTATGAATCTGCGTTTGAGACTGCTTAAGCGTTGCATAGCACTTGACATGTTATTGGGAAGATTTGGTCTGTCACCTTTGAAAGGCAGGGGCATTTCATAATGTCCATCTTGCTTTTGTGTAATTCCTTCTTGTAGCTTTCTTATGAAGCAGACATCTTCTTGTGAAATGCTCGTCTCTTCCACTGCTCTCTCTATAAAATCTGATTCAAGTGCTTTGATTACATCTGGACCTGTTACTTCTTTTATTTGTGTCTTGCAGATATAATGAACTTTATTCTTTAGCTTTGTGGTTGGCTCAGTCTCTGGTATTACTTGCTTTACAGTGATGCGATGACTTACTCCAATTACATCGCTGCCTGCGTCACTTGAGTCACAGTAACTTATGATGCTCCAGCCCAAATCTGTTTTCTGGGCATAAGGCTGGCTTCCTTCACCACATATGACTTCTCTGGGCATTAAGGCTTGTGTGCAGTTGTAGCCTAGTAGGAGTCCTATCTCACAGTCCAATGGTGGAGCAATGTGTCCAGTGAGATGCTCCAAATGTGGCCATGACCTTGCCGTGTCTGAAGTAGGAATATGGCTACGATTGGCAGGTATAAAATCACGTGTGTAGGCAACTGGCACAGTGAGTTTCTTTTCGGAAAACATTCCTCTTATTTGCAGAGCTTCAAGTTTCGTACATGGTACAGTTGTTTTCTTGGATGACATTGTAGACAATTTGAGTTTAACTTGGGTTTTGGCTGTGTCCAGATTGTTCGCTACTTCATCCAGAATAAAGGACGAATCACTCTGTGTGTCCAGTAGAGCGTAGGTAAGTATTTCTTTGCTTGGCTCATTTTGTGTGGATACATAGACAGGTACTATTGCAGACGTCTGTGTGTTTCTACTTTCATGAGTCACTCTGTTAGACGTACTTTCGTTAACTGTGTCTTGTGACTGTGTTACCTGTTGCTGAGTTTCCTTCCGTTCAGCTACTTCTTGTTCTTTAGGTTGTTCTTTCTTTGTCTCGTGTCTTTGTCTTTCTTCATGCAGACATGTGGGATGTTGTCTTGAGCATGTGTTGCATGTCATCCGATTGGTGCAGTTCTTGGAGAAGTGACCACTATTTAGACAGCCAAAACATAGTTTTTCACCTTGAATGAACTTGACTCTCTCAGTAACTGGTTTCTCAGTGAACTTACGACATTTGTGTAAGCTGTGTCCTGCTCTTTTACAATACACACAAGAGATCATGCTTCTTTCTGTAGAGTTAGTTGTAAATATTTTCGCTGTATCTTGCTTCTTATGAATGAGTGTAAGTTGAGGTTTTGTCTTTGGTTTGTCAAAGTCACTTTGTCTTATAGCTTCAAATGATGTAATGGGATTACATGCAATACTTGCCTCCATTGAAAGGAATGTTACAAAGTAACTGAAATGTGGGAACTGTTTGTGCTCCAGCTGGTACATTGTAGCCTTCCGGTTCCATCTGTTGCTTAACCAGTCTGGCAGTTTAGCAGCAAGTCTTTGATTCTCTATTCCATCATTGAGGATGTTCAGATTATCATTGGTAGACATTGCAGATTGGCAGCTTTGTAAGAAATCCACAAACTTTCTTAATTCTGCACTGTCTTTACCTTGGAGCTTTGGCCATGTATGCAGCTTGTCCCTGAAGGCCTTAGCAATGACAAAAGGCTCTCCATAACGTTCATTGAGCATATTCCATGCTGCCATATAAGAGTCTTCAGAGCCAATCATAAAATAGCCATCTAAGGTTTCTTTAACACATCCACCTACATACTTCTGTAGAAAAAATATCTTTTCTGCTGTGGGAATGTTCTTTCTCTCTATTAGAGTCTGAAAAGATGCTCTCCAATATTTAAACTTAAGTGGATCCCCACAAAATACTGAGGGCTCTGGAATCGGTAGCCTATTAGCTGACATGGCTTCTGCTAAAACCTTTACAAGCTCACCTGTGCTCTCGTGAATGACATTTAGCTGTTGTGGTGGTTGTGTGGGTTGATTAGCAGTGTCTTTGAACTCAGTCACCTGTTTGTTTGCAGGATTTGGACTGATGCTTTCTTGCTTCACTGAAAAGTAGTCTTCTTCATAAACTTGTAATTTTGCCTTTGCTGCATTGAGATTTTTCAGAATTTCTAGTCTTTCAATTTCCTTTTTTAAGTCCTCGGCTGACTTTCTCCTTGCAGCACTTTCCGCTTGTTGTCTCTTTATCACAGCTGCCTTCTCCTTTTCTCTTTTTAACTTGCGTTCAGTTTCCTCTCTTTCTTCTAGATGGCGTTGTGACATTGCAGCAGCTTCTTGTTCTGCGATTATGCGTTTGTTTTCTTCTTCTATGGTTTGCATTTTTCCTCTAAATTTCTCTTGTTCAGCCATTATCTTAAGCACGGCCTTTGTGGCTTCATACTCTGCCATAGCTTCTTGTCTTTTGGTGGAGGAGCCATTAGAAATAACTGTACTGGCCTTAAACGGATTATAAACTGAGACAGTATCTGAGCTAGAAGATGTAAATACAGAACTAGCATCAGGCCAAACAATCTCCTCCTTATTTATTCCCTCAACATAACATTGGATGTTTTGGAAAACTACCTTAGTCACTGATATGCCTTTGTCTAACTTGGAACGCACATCATGGGGTGGTCCATCTATTGCTCTGTATTGATCATAAATATCGTTAAGAGCGTCTAGTTCTCTTTGCACAATGTCCATATGACCTTCAAGAATGTCAACTGGATCTCCTTTTATAACAGATTTTTTAGCAACCTTGATTAATGCCTTCCATCTGTCATAAGTACTTTCAAAGTGACGTTGCAACCCCTGTAGTTTTTCTTTATGAAATTGTCTTCCTTTTCCTGTTAATATGCGAGATCTTTCACTTCTACGCAGCTCTTTTTGCCCAATTTGCACTAAAGAGGTTTCATCTGCTTGCTGTGCTTTGGCAGCTTGTTCTGCACTGGCATCTTCTATTTCTGTGTCATTTGTTTCTGACATTTTGTTTTACTTGAGCTGTTATGGACTTTTACTTGGTGAAATGTCTTTTTAACTTGACTTAAATTATGAGCTTTGTTGCATTACTTC
>JBBPBX010090197.1:0-14159 GCA_038048925.1 Garcialebias charrua
CGGAAACGAGCCTGACTTACTGCCAGCGATGCGGACCAAGCTCTGATATCGGTCGTACAGGGACCTAACAGCCCTTATCAAAGGGCCTGGTACCCCATACTCCTGGAGTACCCCCCACAGAACCCACCGAGGGACGCGGTTGAATGCCTTCTCCAAGTCCACAAAGCACATGTAAACTGGTTGGGCAAACTCCCACGCACCCTCCAGGACCCTTAAGTTTCTGATAATCGTTTTTATACTGCCAAGTAACTTTTAGCTGTTATAAAACTACATTATTATCACACAGAATGCTCTTGTCATTTTATTAATACTCAAAAGTTCAGTCCATTGAAAAGGTCCAAATCAAATTTTATTATTTTGTACAAAAAGGAGTTTAAATATTGCTTTTGGACTGTATATTGAAAATGTTTCTATCTGACTGATTGAATCTCTTTAAGAACTGAACTGATGTGCCCAGGTGTGCTGGCACAGTGACCCAAATGTTTCATACAATCTTATACATTAGTTCTTTTGAATATTGAAATGTTTCACCACACATTCAGGCAATCAAATTAGTGTTTCATTGACTTTTGGTACATTTAGACTTAGCCTAAGGCCACCAACACAAATTAATAATGTTTTATGTTGTGTCACAGTGGCAGGTTGGAGACTCCTGTTGTGCCCACTGGTCAGCAGATGGTCAGCTGTATGTAGCCACCATCTCTGCCATAGACCAGAAGAAGGGCACTTGTGTTGTGGTTTATACTGGCTATGGCAACGAGGAGGAGCAGAACCTCGAAGACTTGCTGTCAGAAATTTCTGAGGCTGAAGAAGAAACAAATACCAAGGTGAAGGAGCACACATCAAATATGTTTATGGCAATACTATTAAACTGAATTCAGTTTATAATTTTTATCAGTCTGCTGTTGTTTTGTGTCAATTTTGTTCTTGTTGTACTTGTTCTGTATTATGTTAAGTCTGTCTGTATTCTGTCGGTTCAAATCCCGGTCTGGGGGCCTTTCTGGGTGGAGTTTGCATGTTCTCTCCGTGCATGCGTGGGTTTTCTCCGGGTGCTCCGGTTTCCTCCCACAGTCCAAAAACATGCATGTTAGGCTGATTGGTGACTCTAAATTGACCCTGGGTGTGAGTGAGACAGGTCCCTCTTGTAAACGAGTCCCCGTGGCTCAACGAGGCTAGCCTGTATAAATAAAGGTTGAATGAAAGAATGAATGAATATCCTGTTCAATTAGAACTTTTTTTAATTATTACTGTAAAGTCTTTGGATGACTTAAAAATCAAGATGTGTGTTTTCTCAATGAAAATTTACATTTTAAAGCATTTTTAGACATGCACTAAAATTTGTTGATAGAAATTGAAGTGTTTATGTTTAATAGAACTTGCATTTAACATAACTTAACACTTGATTTTTCCCACCAAGTGCAAACTATGTTAGCCCATCTCAAACGTGGTAATATTTTTGTTTAAAAAAAATTATGATGTAGAAATGGTAGTAATCTGAAAATTGCTTTAGTTTAATTGTTTTTTCTTTAAGAACATATATGTTTTTATTATATTCTACATTATAGAGAAGTAAAAAATAAATAAATATAAAAGTGCAATGTTGGAGTTAAAATGATTCATTTGCATCCGGCTGCAAGGGTTTAAAATTGTCTAGCTATATCTTTGTAGTTTTCAAAAAGTTATCAAGACAACTTTTTTCTGTTTGTAGGTCAATGAGGAAGAATCTTCAACAGAAGAAAGCGACCTGTCGACCACACCGAACCAGCACAAACACCAACCTCCCAGTAAAACCCACAAGTCCAAGGATCACAAAGAACTGCCATCTATGGGGGCTCCTGGTTTCCCTGGATTTCCCCCAGGCCCCCCTCCCACGTATAATAACAGACGGGTAAGGAAACTGATTTATTAGACTTCAAGAACATAAACAAATGTAGATTATTTTATATATTTAACTACTATATGTACATGTTTAATCTGTCGGGTTACCTTTTTACGCATTGTGTAAATGGTAAATTGTTCACAATAAGTGCAGTGAAAAGGAGCTGTAAACAAGAGCTCTCTGAGGTGGCATTTATTGCAGAGATATCGGGTTGCAGTAAATTTAACTTGGACTTGTCTCAATTTTATGTTCTGCCAACACTTTCTTGTTTATGATTTATTTGATCAGTGTTTGCTTTTAAAATAAGTGAAAATCTCAGACTGCACTTTTTTTTAAGCTAGATGAAATTAGCTAAAGAAAGTTCATAAAACTTTCCTTTTAATTAAATGCTTTTTGATGTACTGCTTTGATATAGTTGGATCAAACATATTTATATTTTCTTTACCAGGGGGAAGGCAGGCAGTCTGGTGGACATGGACCCATTCCACCCTCCTGGCCTCCCATGATGCCTTTTGGGCCACCTGTAAGTTTGAAAAGGCTCTGTCTTTTCACATATAATTAAAAGTTCAGAAAGCATCATAAATAGTTAACTTTTAGGTTAGGTTTGGTTTATTTGTCTTATGCAAATCAACACAAGGTCAACAATGCAATGAAATGCTGAGGACTAGAAGAACCATCTCGACTCGCCAAAGAAACAACAAAGAAATACCAAAGCATGCAACAAAAACAAGGCGCCAAAAGTGAAAAAGAAATACATCTAGAGCAGCATGGTCCTATTGACAGTGTGGTTTGGTTAGCGGCATGGCCTTGTTAGCAGCGTTAGCAGGTCTTCTTAACAGCTTGATGATAATAACAACCGCAGCAATTGCCCTCCAGAACCAGGTCTGGCAGACAGAGCATCCAAGGTTTCTCTGCGGAACCGAATAGGTTCGTAAAGTTCAGTCCTTGCAGGCAGATGGAGGATCTTGTTAGCAGCGTTAGCAGGTCCTGTTAGCATGTTCCGTTAGCAACTTGATGGTAATAACAACCACAGCGTTTGGGCTTTAACATTTAAATTTAAGACAGTGGTTGGTAGTTAAAAGAAAAGGATCAGAGGCTGGCGCACTCGTAAATGAGCCCATGAGGTTCAATAAGATTTACCTGACTAAATAAAGGTTGAATGAATGAAAAAAAGGTAATTAAATGAAATAATAAAACTTATAATTTCACATGCACAGGCGATACAGAACAGAAATGTACAGGAATAGCTCATTTTCATTACTGTATAGTGAAAATGAGGAGGAGTTTAAGTATCTGGGCATCTTGTTCATGAGCTGATAGGATGGAACGGGAAATGAATTGACAAACTGGGGCCTCGTCCTCATTAATGAGGGTGTTTGTTCGGTCAGTCGTGGTGAAGAAAGAGTTAAATCGAAAGGCAAAGCTCTTGATTTACTGGTCTGTCTATGTTCCAGCCCTCACTTATGGTCAGGAGGTTTGGATTGTAACTGAAAGAACGAGATCCCGATACAAGCGTCTGAAATGAGCTTCCTTCGCTGGGTGGCCGGGCTCAACCTTAGAGCTGGGGTGAGAAGCTCCAGCTCCCTCATCCAGGGGGAGCTTGGAGTGGAGATGCTGCTCCTTCGCATCGAAAGGAGTCAGTTGAGGTGGTTCAGACACCCCAGGAAAGACCCAGAAGTCACTGGAGGGATTGTGTGTCTTCTCTGGTTTGGGAACACCTCAGGGTCCCTCAGGACAAGCTGGAAAGTGGGGAGAGGTAGAGGGATGTCTGTGTTTCTCTGTTGGACCTGTTGCCTCTAACCAGACCACGGATAAGCAGTAGAAGATGTAGACGGAGTAAAATAAATGGAGATAGACCAGATGTTTTTGTAGAATTTGTATTAAGTGTTTTTACATCAAGTATATATTTTATCCTTAAAAGTGGTGAATTTTAAAAACACTCTTATTGTAGCTCATTAATTTACTGCTGGTGTTCCAGCATCTGAATTCTGATCCAGCTGCTTTCTCTGCCTCAGATGATCCCACCACCTCCACCCTTGAGTCCTGACATGATGGATGACGAAGCCTTGGGTAGTGTGCTCATATCCTGGTACATGAGTGGATATCACACAGGATACTACCTGGTATGTTCACAGAGGCTCACTGGTTTATTATGGTTCCTAACAGGGATGTATCAAAGTGCTGGATGTTGTTAACCCTTTGTTTTGGGGGGTGATAAAGGTGCTGAATTATAAAGGGTGTTTTAAAGACAATGTTTTTTTTTTTCTTCTAGGGATTGAAACAAGGCCGCAGAGAAGCTGGCAAGTGGACAAAAATGCACCACAAATGAATGGAAGTCATTAATTACTTTGGGTCTCACGTGGTCCAAGAGCCATCAAGTTAATTTGTATGTCCTTTCAATAAAAGTTTTGTATTCTGTGTAAATAGAAGAATTAAAGGCTGTCGAGACGAGACTGACTCAGTATTTTATTTATATTGCTTTAGAAATGAGAGAATTAAAAAAAATGTATATGTATGGCAATAACAGTTATAAAATTGGGGCTCACTTAACTTTTTTTTTGTTTCAAACTCTTCTATATTTAAAACTATATATCAATTTTCAGAAAGTGTAAATGAATAAATGTTTTATGAACTGACTATGAAATAGTTAAAAAAAACAAAATACGGTAATCATGATTGTGCATATGGACTCAGTCATTTGTGGTTGTAATGGCAAATATTGTCCAGCAGAAGTCAGGATAGTGTTATAAATTCCCATTGTAACAAAATACTTCTTTTGATCCATGCAAAGTCACAGTGATAAACAAGACTTTCTTCTTGCATCCCTCTTGGCATGCTGGTGTGATTATGAGCCAGACTTGAGTACAGTTTTAGTCCCCCTGACACGTCCCACATAGTAAATTTAGAGAATCGTTCCAGTTTTATGCTTTGCATCCAAGCTCTGTTTTCCCTAAGGTGTCCCCTCATCTCCCAGCCCATACAGGAACACATCCATCATAATGCTTTTCTGCTCACATCAGATGGGCTTATACTCCAGGGTGATAGCAGCTACAGATATGTCATGTTGAACCAAATGCACGGATAAAAAGATGATCGAAATTAATTGGACATTTTTACATAATATCATTTGCACCGTGGGCTAAAATGTTAATGTCCTAATTCAGATTTTAATGTGGCAGGGTTTCAACTTTTTTTGTTCCTCCTGCAACTGTGATTCTGTAGTGTTGGAGTTTAAATAATGCAAGAACAAAGGAGGAGGTAGAGGCTGCAGATACTTTGTGCATGTTTATATTTAGAATCCAGAGAACCACACGTAATTGCAGTGAGGACAGAAACGTTCATTCTGCTCAGCCTTTCATTCCAGAAAAAAAAAAAAAAAAATCCCAGATTTTCTCTACTTTGCTGCCCACTTACACCCACTCCTCTGGTTTGAAACCAGCACAACGTGGATCAGATCATGTACATGTTTGCATGCACAAGAGAGAAACATAATAGCTTTTTTGTGTTGGGGATGTAACAGCATGATTGTCCTTTTTTTTTTTCTCCAGCTGCTCCATAGCCGTTGCCTTCCGAGTGCAAAGCGGCCTCCTTTGTTTGTATACTGGCTGTGGCTGACATTTTATAGCCCACTGTGACTGCCCATATTTACGGCTGTGTTTGATTCTCGCTGAAGCCGACACTTTTGTCTTTACTGCTGTGTGTGCATGTGTGTGGAGGAAGAAAGACAGAGAACTGGAGAGCTGGATGTTAAAAGAAGTCGGAGAAAATGTAATTTTGGTGTTTACAAATAGAATATGCACTATACTCACAAAAAAGTGATAAGCCAAACCTATCTTTCCCCCACAGACGGGTTTAAAATCTGCCACGGCATAGCCTGCACATAAACCAATTGCTTGCCTGACTCTGCATCAAACTAAGCTGCCCAAAGGGCCCCCGGTGGAACCCACGAGGAGTTTAAAGGAGTGGGGTCTGACCTTGCTTGGGAAAGCACTCACTCCCCTCGGTGACTGTGTACCCCCCTCCCTGCTCACATAGCCGTGAAACGTGCGAACATAATCTGCATTTTGCATAGTCCTCTTGTAGGAAATGGACATCTGAGCGAGATCACGTTGCTGCATGAGTTTCTGGGGCCCTCAGCGATCTTCTCAAGCTTCCCACATCAACAAAATTCTGCTTTTACGTAAGCAACTCTGGGTTTATTTGACAAATAGAATTGCACAACAAGCCTGAAACCCCAGTAAGAGGACAGTCGGTGACTGTTGATGCAAGAAAGAACTACTGTGAACGATTGGGAATAGCTGAGGGAGTGTGCTTGCTGTGACATGACTGGGCCACAGAGTAAGCATGGTGCATTTGTTGACTGGTGCTTTTGAAAAGTTGCACTGTTTCTTTTGTCAAAGTTTGTCTTCCACCCTCCACTGTAGCAAATATAAACTTTTTATTTTATTTTATTGATTCATTCCAGACATGTCAAAAAGATTGCATACTTCACGATCAACACCAATATGAATCTGTGCATCCATACATACATGTACTGTATACCTACACATGTACACACATACACGCACATTTGAACAGACAGAACCCCTTGCAAAACAACCCACATCTGCAAATACATGTACCGGTACTTTGACTGAACACGCACAAAATTAAAAATAAATATTTTTTTATTCCAATGTGCACACATCTATCCATACACATCCCCCACATGCACACACAAAACACACAACCACATTCATATGTAGAGACAGACACCCATTCAGGTTCACCTCAGATCATCATCCCTATACTTGTTGAAGATCATCACTCTGAGCCTTTTCTTGAACAAACTCATGGTTGGACATTGCTTCAGTTCTGAGTTTATTCCAAATACTTACACCACTGACTGAAGTGCACATTCTTATCATGGTTGTTCGAACACTCCTGGTTTGTTGCCAATAGAAAGATAAGAACTGACTTTTTTTTAATCAGTTTGCTGGTTTCCAGCTCAAATCCTTAAAGCTAAGTCTGTTATTTGTGCCTTCCGGGACTCTTTGTTTTTTTTTTTTGGGATGATTGCAGTTGCAACAGTTCCAGGGTCGCATGGTGAGGTAAAACATGAACAAAACCTTGTTTTGTGTGTGTGTGACAGTTGAAATATCAAAACAGAATTTTCGAGTAAATCACAGAAACATAGTTTAATTTTTTCAGCACAGTTGAGTTTATTTCTCTGAGGGTCATGTGAGCCTTGATGTTTGAAAGATCCTGGTTTTCTTTCTCTGATNTCACATCCTTGATAGAGAGGAACGATGGTTTGAGAGAGGAGTAAAGGAGGCCATCTTTGTGAAAAGAAACCGTCCATCATTAAACAGGGGTGGAGGCCTCCGGGTTCAACTGTCCCCCTCTTACAATGCTGTTATTGCTAGTATCACTCAGCCCTCTGTGAATAGCAAACAACCATCAGGGTGCTAATGATCCATTGTTAGGCTGATGGCCCTCCTTGATCATGTGAGCAACTGGTTTCAGGCTGTCATCAGCCAACTGGTTGTGCAACACTGTGGGAGGGTGCTATTTATAAGACTGAGCTGAACACAGCAACTCAGACTGAGGAAGTCTTTCGGACGAAAGACGAAACGTTTCTACATTTTTTTTGCTTTGTTTTGTTTTATTTTTTGAATGTCCAGAGGACCAGACTTAGCTTTTTTAGATAATCTTATTAACTCTTTTTTTTTACTCTGTGTTTTATTTTTAGTCTGGAACAGATTTCGCAGCTGTCTTCTTCCTCTTCAGGGACATCCACCAGATCACCTGCAGCTAAGAAGTCTGTGATGATGACCCTGATGCATGCTCAATAATCCAGGTAGAAAAATCTAAAAAAGCTAAGACTGGTCCTCTGGACATTCAAAAAACAAAACAAAGCAAAAAAATTGTAGAAACGTTTCGTCTTTCGTCCGAAAGACTTCCTCAGTCTGAGATGCTGTATTCAACTCAGTCTTATAAATAGCAGCCTCTCATAAGCCCCTTTCATAAGACAGCTCAGTCCGGACCTGATGCGTGTTCAGTCCTCCAACGAGCATTCAGAAAAAACACGAAGGCTGATTGGCGAGTAAATTTTACTCGCCTCTGATACGCCCCTGATCCGCGAGCAGACTGAGGTAGTGTCGGGGGCGCATCCGAGCCAGGCAGACCCACTTGTGAATGCAACCCGCGGATCCGCGCTCAGAATACAGATGACATCGGTGTGCGACCTCAGGATTAATCAACAGGCAGATTTATTAACAAGGAAATATTAAAAATGACACAAAACAGCAACTTGTAAAAGTTAGTTTCTCTCTTAGTCTCTCTCTTAGTCTCTCTCTCTTAGTCTCTCCCTCTTAGTCTCTCTCTCTCTTAGTCTCTCTCTCTCTCTTAGTCTCTCTCTCTCTTAGTCTCTCTCTCTCTCTCTCGCAACGGAGCTGTGTGTGTGTGCGCGCTGGAGGGAGACGTCAGGGAGCTGTAGATTTATTACTGAGGAAATATTAAAAATGACACGAAACAGCAACTTGTAAAAGTTAGTTTCGCTCTTTTTTCCCTCTCTTTCTCTCTCTCTCTCTCTCGCAGCGGAGCTGTGTGTGCGCGCGCGCTGGAGGGAGACGTCAGGCCAACGGTCACTCTTTCAGGGATGAAGATGTTCACATCCTTGATAGAGAGGAACGATGGTTTGAGAGAGGAGTAAAGGAGGCCATCTTTGTGAAAAGAAACCGTCCATCATTAAACAGAGGTGGAGGCCTCCGGGTTCAACTGTCCCCCTCTTACAATGCTGTTATTGCTAGTATCACTCAGCCCTCTGTGAATAGCAAACAACCATCAGGGTGCTAACGATCCATCGTTAGGCTGATGGTCCTCCTTGATCATGTGAGCAGCTGGTTTCACATGTCATCAGAGCTGATTCACACACACACACACACACACACACACACACACACACACACATACATACATACATACATACATACATACATACATACACATATATATATATATATATATATATATGTATATATATACAGGTAGTCCACGACGTACGATATAGTACGATCTAGTATAGTTTATTTATCGCAAAGAATGCCGTTTATTTAAAATATCATCCAAATGGGTTGCTTTTATTTATTTTTATACAAATGTATTGTTTACTTGACACATTTTCAAAATAAACATTTTATAAGTCTTTTTGTAAAAATATTATTTGTTTAATAAAGTCAAGAAAGACACTATTTTTATATAAAGTAAGTACTGTAATTCTTTATTCATTCAACCTTTATTTATGATATTGAAATCAAGAAATACCTTATTTTTTATAAAAAGTATTTGAGTTTAATGAACTCAGACTATTTTCTGTTTTATTAAAACAAGTATTTATGTTTAATGAAGTCAAGAAAGACCATTTTGTTTTTTGAATATTTTTTTATTAGTAATTATTTTATTAAAACATTTAAATTTTTTATGTGTTGTTACAGAGGGTTCTTGTCAGCAGCTGCTGAAAGTAACTAATAAAGTAACTTAGTAATTTAACTTAGTTACTTTCCAAATCAAGTAATCAGTAACTTAACTAAGTTACTTTTCCCAAGGACTAATCAGTAACTTAACTAAGTTACTTTTTTAATGTAGCTATGCCATCACTGGGAGTCGTCGAGTTACGTACAAGTAACGTTCCAACGCATCGTTCGTAACCCGATTTTGCCGTAAGTCGGACACCACAGGAGCCGCCACTTATACACGTACATGTACAGTACTGTACATGTTCTCTATAGGTGAAAGAGTCCAGATCTTTCACCTATAGAGAACATTTGGTGCATCATAAAGAGGAAGGTGCGACAAAGAAGGCCCAAGACGATTGAACAGTTAGAGGCCTGTATTAGACATGAATGGGAGAGCATTCCTATTTCTAAACTTGAGAAACTGGTCTCCTCTGTCCCCAGACGTCTGTTGAGTGTTGTAAGAAGAAGGGGGGATGCCACACAGTGGTAAAAATGGACTTGTCCCAACTTTTTTGGGATTTGTTGACGCCATGAAATTTTGAAACAACATATTTTTCCCTTAAAATGATACATTCTCTCAGTTTAAACTTTTGATCTGTGATTTGTGTTCTATTCTGAATAAAATATTAGATGTTGGCACCTCCACATCATTGCATTCAGTTTTTATTCACAATTTGTTTAGTGTCCCAACTTTTTTGGAATCCGGTTTGTACTTGATTTATAAATTATATATTTTATTCATTATATAACCCTATTATTTCATTCATATATCCTTTATTTTTACTTTTAATACTTTTTGTGCGTTCACAATATATTTTACTGATATCTGACATCACTGATATCTTTATCACCTAACAGGGGGAGAAAAAAAAAACGTTCAGAATGACAGAAATCCATCCCAGGGATGGAAACTTTAGTCCGTGAAACTGCAACTAAAATCATCCATCCATTATCTTTTACCCGCTTCTTCTATTTTTTGGGTCACGTGGGTCGCTGGTGCCCATGTCCAGCAATCCTGTGCGAGGGGCGGGGTACACCCTGGACAAATCGCAAATCAACTAAAATCATCACTGAAAAGCTGTTTAGATACAAACCTAATCTGTGACGCAGAACGTTTGGGTTGAAAACAGCACCTTGGGTTTTGTTGTGTTGCAGTTTGTCCTTTAAACGACATCGTTCCTCTTTATAATCTGCATCTGTTGTTTCCAGAAACTCGGACATTTCTTCAGCAGCCACTTCCTCTCGTTGTTCAGCCTGATGTCTCCTCATCTCTGTTAGACAAAGTTTCCTTTAAATGATAGTTTCGGAACGGGTACAGACGAATTGAAATCAAGAAAATGAAACGTAACAGAAAATTAAATCGTAGTCCAAAAGTACAGCCTCACATTTCCAATCTTCGTTAGCGTAAAAGAAGTACTTCCGGACACTTCTTCTTCTTGTGTTGTTTTAGCTGTGCAGTGGTATAATTTGCTCAGCAGTGCCGCAATCTGTTTAAGAGAAGAACTGCAGCACGTGCAGCAGGTCTGAAAGACATTCATTCATTCAACCTTTATTTAGTCAGGTAAATCTTTTGAACCTCGTGGGCTCATTTACGAAAGCGACCTGCTAAAACTAAAGAACAATGAACAGCAATGGTAGAATTTCCTTAAACAATAAACAAACAAACAATAAACAATAGAAAACAAAAGAGAGAAAAAAAAAAAAGATTTTTTTTTTTCTTTTTTTTTTAACAAAGTATCAAAAAACTAGCAAAACATTATAAGGTAGACGTATAAAATCAAAGACAGGAACAAATCTGCATTGGTTTTTGCCAGGATTCCAACAGATTCTGAAAACCATTTAGAGAAGTCAGGTCGAGAGCTTCAGAATCAGATCTTTTTGTAAGATATAGAGCTTTGGAGCAGACGTCACTGTGTGGGCGGGTGTCGGGGGCGTGTCGGGGCGTTCCCGTTTCGACCGCCATGTTTGTTGCCCTCAGAAAAAATAAAAGAAATTCAGGAGATTTCTTCCGTCACGGTTCTGAAAAGCAGGCAAAATAAAGTGGACTGTATCCTAATAAGCTTCTCCCAGGTGAGAAAAAAAAACTACATGGAAAAAATCGGTATAATTGGAAATGTTGCCCGTTTGAAATAAATAAATAAATGGAGCAGAGACCTGGAGTAATCCTTGCCTCCACTGACATTCCCTTCACAGTCATTTTAGCAGACCTGGTCTGTGTCAGTGTTTACACCACAAATAATTTTTATAATTACAATTCACTGGGAGAGCTGGTCCAATCTATGAACAGCTGGGTAGATGATTTGGACATTTTTAAAGCCCCCAGATTGTAAATACGTTGAAGGTACGTTGTTTTTGGCTCCTAATTGTACATAAATTATTAATTTACATTTCTTTCAGAATCAAACAACCTTCTGTATGCTAGGAGTATTAAAAACTGAGAAGACTTTATTTTTAAAGTATGTTTTTTAACTAAATTACAAGGGTCCAAGTTGAAAATTACCTTATTTTTAATGACTTGAGCATGTCTAATAACATGTAGACTTCAAATCTTGATTAGATTACTATAATCACTATATACAGTATATGTATTAAGATGCATATATATATATATATATTATACATTGTCTTTTCATTCACCATTTTAATGGTGTTGTTCACAGGTTCTGCTCTGACTCTGAGCCACCAGAACACCGTGGGTCATGCTGAGTAACAGTGTGTCTACACACAGAAATAAAATGGTGTGTGAATCATCAAAACACCTACATTAAAATACAGCGAGCAGTAAAAAAAATCTTAAAGTTAAAGCATGTGGTTTCATCATAAACACCAACTCCTGAACTTGGAGCATCTTCTGATGGACTCGGTGTGATCGCTGCTGCCTGGAGGAAGTTCCCTCACAGATACAAGACATGCAGCATCCAGCAGCTGGAGGCAGGAGATGAAGTTCACCTGCAGAAGCATCACCCACTCTGCACAGGTGCATCATCAAACCACTGTGACCGTGTGTGGACCACACAGACATGGCTGGACGTCTACAGAAAGCATGAAGCTTCCTAAAGATATTTCTCAGAGCTTGTACTTCAAGGGAGACATAATTATGTAAAACATGCTGTTGACTTATATTTGCACATTTTTGTGTGTTTTCTATAAAATGTATTAACTCACACGTTCATCACATTTACTGGAAATGTTTAATTACATCAAATGTTTACTTCAAAATGGATCTGTTTCATTTCAAATTCAAACAATGACAACAATACGGCAAAGCAATGAAGTCCTGTATAGTACAGTACCTGACTTTTTTTGTGTCACCTCTAAGAAATTCTTTGTCTAGCTGTTTTTTATTCAGCTCTGACCTGAGCTCCCTGTTTTCCTGTAAGAGACGATTAATTTCTGCTCTTCTTTGTTCGCACAACTGACATTCTGTTTGTCGCCTTTTTGCTGCTGGTTCATCTTCCTCCTCCCCATCTGCAGCGACAGCTATGATGTCCTCTCGTGGGGTTTCCACCGCAGACTCCACAACTTGCTCATGCTCCTCTTCAGCAGCCTCCATCACCTGTTGGTGCTCATCTCCTGCTGCCACCACCACTTGTTGTTGCACATCTCCTGCTGCCTCCACCACTTGTTGTTGCACATCTCCTGCTGCCTCCATCACTGGTTGTTGCACATCTCCTGCAGCCTCCATCACTGTTGTTGCACATCTCCTGCAGCCTCCATCACTGTTGTTGCACATCTCCTGCAGCCTCCACCACTTGTTGTTGCACATCTCCTGCAGCCTCCACCACTTGTTGTTGCACATCTCCTGCAGCCTCCATCACTTGTTGTTGCACATCTCCTGCTGCCTCCATCACTGGTTGTTGCACATCTCCTGCAGCCTCCACCACTTGTTGTTGCACATCTCCTGCAGCCTCCATCACTGTTGTTGCACATCTCCTGCAGCCTCCACCACTTGTTGTTGCACATCTCCTGCTGCCTCCATCACTGGTTGTTGCACATCTCCTGCAGCCTCCACTGCTTGTTGATTTTGCCAAGTGCAGTGTTGGAGCCCAGTCGGGATTTGACTCATCCATCTCATAAGAAGATTTGCCTTGAAGAGAACGCAGATCAGTAATATAATTATTGCCAGAAAACATTACTGTCATCCATCTAGTATATTATTTTTTTAGTTGAAATTACTGAAGTTCCATTAGTAGATTACCTTATTTTAATGGTGATGTATAAATGTCATAACAATGTACTACCCTTAAATATTCAGACACATTTTGTTAAAAGATGAAGTGCTTTAATGTGTAATATGTTGAAATTTGAAAATTGAGATGAGTTACTCATTTTTTGTTACTTATAGATTATTCTTTGAATAGATTGTTTGGAAAAGGGGCAGATATAATAAGATAGTTTCTTCTTTCTGCTGCCTTTCATTTTATATTTTCTTTTTTTTGTCTTTGTTGGGTATTTATTTTGATAAAATGAATAAAGAAATAAATTAATAATAAAAAACAATATGCTACAGTCAATGTGACAACACAATCAACTTTAAACAGTTTATTTTAAAATAACACAGATGTCCGACCTAAACTTGGTTGACCCACTATGCACTGAACTCGACCAAAACATGATACACCTTGACAAAATGGCACAACTCCAGTAAACTGATTTAAAATACTCACCTGAATGGAAATGTCTGGAACAAACAAGCATGTATCTTGTGATGGTGGAGAACGTTACATCAGGACGTCTCACTGCTGATATCCATGCCTCCTTTTTGTTATGGCCGACACAAGCTC
>JBBPBX010090198.1:0-14159 GCA_038048925.1 Garcialebias charrua
GTTCTGTGCTCAACCTGTTCGTAAAGAAACCCCCAGGCAAGGCTTTTATGGCTTTACTAAACAAATCATTACAAGTTATCTTGTGGTTTGAAGCTGATGCCTGAACAAAATAATCATTTACTAAAACAAATGAATCATTAACCGCCTCTAGATAACATTACTTGCTCATCTCTTGTCAATTCCTTCATACAACTGTTAAACTGAGTACAAGAAGGCTTCGGGTATAATTCAGAACGAGCTTAAATCTTGTTAAACATAAAAATTGGCTTACATTTAGCAGTGCTCCTCACTGTTGGGCTAGAATAAGCAGGTAGAACACCACTGTCATAATCGCAGAAGAAATAACACATTTGACAAATCTACACTGGCTTGTGCAGCTGGCTGTGGGATGAGTGTAAATTGGCAGATTACAGCAGTGCAACACACTTTATTTTTATATTTTAATTAGTATGCTGTCAACTGAGTTAAAAAAATAATAACTCAAACCTACAGCTTTACTTCTAATACAAGTTTCAACTTACAGTACTTAGGTTTGCACTCATTCTTTATGCTACATTGTTGGGCTCACACTGCTTTACTGTATTTGAACGTTCTTCATCACCAGCAGCTCTGATAAGAAAAAGGTTTTGGCCCACAGTACTCGACTCAAAGCTCTGCTCCTTTGTCATTATCTTTTTTCGTTGTTTTGTGGCTGTCTTGTCCTGTCTGCTGCTCTGTGGCTGTGCTTTTCTCTTCACTTGTGATTTTCCACACTCCTTCTAAATGTTCCTTCTGTCTCTTTTTCTTTCAGTCTTGGTCTTGGTAATGGGAAAAGAAGGGGTCCATGGAGGCGGATTGAATAAGAAGGCATACTCGATGGCAAAATACTTGAGGGATTCAGGGTTTTAGTTAGACATAGTAAATGTGGTGTAGTAGAGGAAGAGGAAAAAAAATTAAAAGGAAAACAAAAACCTAAAAAAAAACTGATAAAAATGGACTAAAGTTGCTGTCAAACCCACGTTTCTTCTCTCCCCACAGGCAAACACAATAAATAATATCCCAGGAGCATTTCTTAATAATGCAGGGTCTGGATTCTGCTGGTGTAGATTCTCAGATTCTCTGGACTCTGCCCCAACCATGTAGCCCACGTTTAGCTAAGACAGAAGAAAATGTTTCATTGTTCATCCCTGCTGTTGTCATTCATTTATTTTTAATTTTTGTCCTTTTGTGTACTCCAGCATTGGTTTTTGTCATGGGGAAGGAAGGTATCCATGGAGGGCAGCTCAACAAGAAAGCTTATACGATGGCTGACTACCTGAGGAAGTCCGGATACTAAAGCAACCTGTACCCAGCTAGCAGCTCACCCTTACCACCTTGTTGCATTTCACACCACTTCCAGTCCTAGCATAGTTTCTATATATTTTTCCTTTCCTCCCCTACCTTTCTCCTCATTTATCCTTTTGTTGACATGTTCCCCTGAACCTTCACCCCACCTGCTTTATGTAATCTTCTATCTCCTTTAAAGAGCTCTTGAAGTTGATCCATTGCAAAAATGAGCATGTTGCTAAACAGGGTGTCATGACAAATCTGTACTCCAGACCAGCAAAACGTATATTCTGGCAGAACACACAAATCCATGGAAGCTATAGCGCCAAGTTTGTAGTAGAAATCCCTTGCTGCTTTTTTTTTTAATGGTACCTTTCACCTAATCTCCCCCCACCCAGGTGCAATCATACACACTCCCTCCTTGAGCAGCCTATGCCTCTGGAGCACTTGACAAAACTAGTCATGTCTTCCTTTATTTCCTCCATTTCCAGGAGAGGAGACTGCATATCTAGGACCACTGTCATTTCTGACGGATCCCCCCGCCCAAATTATTATTTTTTTAGTACATTGTTCACCCTGACCTGTGAGCTAAAATCTGACACTATACTTCTTTCTTTGAGGTCTTTCAATAAACGAACACTACCCATCCCTCCCTCCTGAGTCACTGTGCTGTCCTGAAAACGACTTTATAAAAGGAGGGCTTGTCTGTGCGAGGGACCAGTTCAGTTGGCCATCATAAACCAGCTTCGCTCGCGTTGGTGTCACTCACAAGCCGACGGTCTGTCTTCTAGCATTACAACCTCCCGCACTACACAAAATCCATGGACATTCCACAGTAACACTGACTCAGGCGTTTGTTTAGTAATGTTAATTTTTCCCGTTTTCTTTAAAGGCTGTCATTTATTTGGACAGTAGATATCCCAACTTGTAACCATCTGGAGTGTGTTCGGTTAGATTTCATTTCTTTATATAGGACCAAGTGTAGTTGCAGCTTGGGTGTTTATACAAGTGCTCTAAATCATGTGAGGGATCACCTTTTTTTTTTTTTTTCCCCCTTCTGTTTTGTTTGTTTTTCTGACGAAGGAATCGGTAACAAGAAGGTAATAATTGCAGGCAAATTCAAAATGTTCAGGTATGGGTGGGAGAACCTGAATCTTGTTTTTGTTTGCATTGTACAAACCCGTGCTGTGTTAACTACATGACTGTGGAATAAATTGCCTTTTTATTATAGTCATTGAGCTTTGGGGTATCCCTCGGTCTGTCCATGCTCGGTACTGCTAAAGGCAATGTCCAACTGAATAAAAACTTTAACTTTTAAAAGTAGAAATGACACTCGATGGGAGATGGTAGTTGGAACAAAGATGCTCATGGTTATCTTGTACAGAACCTGTGTATCCTGTGCCATAATGTAGAGATCTGTTTGATGGATTTTACCCACTGCTGGCTAAGAAGTCATTTCATCGGCACTTTGTCTTTTGTAGCTTCAGCTCCACTGTTTAGGCCTTGTGGGATATGTGTACTCATTTAAAACACTGTTTAAAAGTCCTCTTTGCTGATCTGTTTATTTCCTTTCCTCACCACTTTTTTTTTTTCTTCTTACATCTGGGATATAGTCTTTAATGCATCTGTCATATGCATAAACCAAGAAATGCCATAAATTGATTTATCACCTTGTTTACAAACAGATCAAATAAATTTATTCCAACCAGACGAATGTTTAATGTCCGTTCTTTACCAGAGTTTGTCTTGAATGTTTTTCATGTTTGGGTGGATTCTGATTTGTGACTATTTTAAGATCTGTGCGTCTTACATTTTTAAATTGGCTAACTGCTTAAAAACAGACTGTCCCCCATCGCAGAGCGAAGAGGAAATTTGGGATGCCATCCGTTAGTGGCCCACGAGAGCTTAAAATGTCTAATTGTTGTCAAAAGGGTTTTGTATTATAACAACAAGCAAGACATATTTTTCTAAATCTATGCAAATGCATATACGGTAATATGGGTAAGTTGAATAATAATAATAAAAGTTTACCAATAAGGAGTAGTTGCGTTTATACATTACTGTATATTAAATTACATTTAGCTACATTTATACGGTCTTTAAATCTGGCCCTTTTGAGGGCAACCATTAAGCTAATGCGGCCCTCTGTGGAAATTAGTTTGACGCCCCATGATCTAGGTGTACAAACCGGAGTCCAAAAAAGTTGAGACACTAAACAAATTGTGAATAAAAACTGAATGCAATGATGTGGAGATGGCAAATGTCAATATTTTATTCATAATAGAACATAGATGACAGATCAAAAGTTTAATCTGAGTAAATGTAACATTTTAAAGGAAAAATATGTTTCAAAATTTCAGTGTCAACAAATCCCAAAAAAGTTGGGACAAGTAGCAATAAGTGGCTGGAAAAAAATTGAGCATATAACGAACAGCTGGAAGACCAATTAACACTAATTAGGTCAATTGACAACATGATTGGGTATAAAAAGAGCTTCTCAGAGTGTCTGTCTCAGAAGCCAAGATGGTAAGAGGATCACCAATTCCACCATTGTTGTGCAGAAAGATAGTGCAACAATACCAGAATGGTGTTACCCAGCGTATAATAGCAAAGACTTAAGTTATCATCAACCATGCAAAACTTCATCAAAAAATTCAGAGAATCTGGAACAATCGCTGTGCGTAAGGGTCAAGGCCGTAAAACTACTGGATGCTCGTGATCTCAGGGCCCACAAATGTCACTGCACCTCAAACAGGAAAGCCACTGTCAAGGAAATAACAGAATGGGCTCAGGAATACTTAGCCTGGTTAAAACCAGACCCTTGTCCTTCACTTCGCTTCAGACAAGGGTCTGGGACCTCTCCATTTACAACCGATTCTTGCTGGAGGCGTGGCCTCTGCTGATGGCTGCTCCCCCGTGGTCTTCTGAACTTGACTTCAGCTCCGCCTCCTGAATTTTCTCTCGCTCCGTTGCATATTGGGCAGCACGGTGGCACAACTGGTAGAGCTGCTGCCTCTCAGCGAGAAGGTTGCCGGTTCAAATCCCGGTCCGGGGCCTTTCTGGGTGGAGTTTGCATGTTCTCCCCGTGCATGCGTGGGTTTCCTCCGGGTACTCCGGTTTCCTCCCACAGACCAAAAAACATGCTTGTTAGGCTGATTGGTGACTCTAAATTGACCCTAGGTGTGAGTGTGAGAGTGGATGGTTGTTTGGTGTGAGTGAGACAGGTCCCTCTTGTAAATGAGTCCCCGTGACTCAACGAGGCTAGCCTGTATAAATAAAGGTTGAATGAATGAATATTCTGTGTTTATATGTTAATAAAACGTCCTAATAAAATAAAACCATGGATCGCTGGTCCAACACACCAGAAGACCAGGAAATCTGATGGGACTCGGGCAGCAACTTAAAACCCGAGTTTAAATCTCTCGTGACAACCTGAGACGTTTCCTTGTTCATTTGGGGAGAGGAGGAGGAGGGAGCGATGATCACTTACTTTTGGCAAAAAAAAGAAAAGAAAACTCCAGATAAGGGATTAAGAAGGGGAAATTAATAAATTTGTGTCACATATAAAACAGTCCTGCATCGCTTTGAATGAGAACATGCGAATGCTCGTTGGCTGCGCGCTCCCCCGTGGTCTTCTGAACTTGACTTCAGCTCCGCCTCCTGCTGATTTTCTCTCGCTGCCTTTGGATATTCTGTGTTTATATGTTAATAAAACGTCCTAATAAAATAAAACCATGGAGCGCTGGTCCAACACACCAGAAGACCAGGAAATCTGATGGGACTCGGGCAGCAACTTAAAACCTGACTTTAATTCTCTCGTGACAACCTGAGGCATTTCCTTGTTCATTGCAGCGGAGGGAAAGGAGGAGGGAGCGATTACTTGACTTTTGGGGAAAAAAAGAAAACTCCAGATAAGGGATTAAGAAGGGGAAATTAATAAATTTGTGTCACATATAAAACAGTCCTGCATCGCTTTGCATCGCTTTGAATGAGAACATGCGAATGCTCGCTGGCTGCGCTGGGACAGGTGGGGGCGTGGGTTAGGGGCCAAAAACTCCGCCCCTTCTGTTCTCTGATTGGTCCGGTCAAAAATCTACCGGAGAAATCGTTGTCTATGAGAGAAGTCCCAGACTGTGCAGTGAAGGGAAATGAGAATTGAGCGGAGCTGTGCAGGAAGGCGAGGGCCAGGCTAAGGAATACTTCCAGAAAGCATTGTCTAACACAATCCACCGTGCCATCTGCCATTGCCAGCTGAAACTCTACAGTGCAAAGAGGAAGCCATTTCTAAGCAAGCTCCACAAGCTCAGACGTTTGCACTGGGCCAGGGGTCATTTAAAATGGAGTGTGGCAAAATGGAAGACTGTTCTGTGGTCAGATGAGTCACGATTTGAAGTTCTTTATGGAACACTGGGACGCCATGTCATCCGGACCAGAGAGGACAAGGATAGCCCAAGTTGTTATCAACGCTCCGTTCAGAAGCCTGCATCACTGATGGTATGGGGTTGCATGAGCGCTTGTGGCATGGGCAGCTTGCATGTCTGGAAAGGCACCATTAATGCAGAGAACTATGTTCAGGTTCTAGAACAACATATGCTCCATCTAGACGTCATCTCTTTCAGGGAAGACCCTGCATTTTTCAACAAGATAATGCCAGACCACATTCTGCAGCAATCACAACATCATGGCTACGTAGGAGAAGGATCCGGTACTGAAATGTCCAGCCTGCAGTCCAGATCTTTCACCTATAGAGAACATTTGGCACATCATAAAGAGGAAGGTGTGACAAAGAAGGCCCAAGACGATTGAACAGTTAGAGGCCTGTATTAGACATGAATGGGAGAGCATTCCTTCTAAACCCAGACGTCTGTTGAGTGTTGTAAGAAGAAGGGGGGATGCCACACAGTGGTAAAAATGGACTTGTCCCAACTTTTTCGGAAACCGGTTTGTAAGAAAGTTTCCTATCGTAACTTTTGTTCTGTATGTTCTAAAATGTTCACAAAAAAAAAAAAAAATACTTTGCCATGCCAAAATCCAAGATGGCCACCACCGTACTGCATGAACCCTTATTTAACCAAGCAAATCCCAATGAGATCAGATCTCTGCCAGGGAGGACAGAGTGCAGCCAACATGATTTTTGACTGAGGAAACAATACCTGACAAAAACCTAGGCAAGCACATGCAAATTCCATACCAAAATAACCCCCATCCAACCTGAGAATTGAACTGGGAACCTTGTTGTGAGGCAACAGTGATATCCACTGTGTTGCCAAAAATACCGTATATCATAACTGGCCACAACTTTTAAAGTTTAGGTAAAATTGATGGACGACTTTGAAGATTGAGCTATTTCATTCACTTATAACAAAACTACTGTATTTAATGTACTGTATACTGTAGTTTTTACCCAGGATAAATCTGTTTGACCTTGTTCAAGGTTCCAGATTGGAGCAAAGCTGTCTTAAAATGTTTAAGAGCAAAGACGTAGTTGAAACGAAGTGCATCTGGAAAATTATCCAGGATTACAGTATTTTCTGGTGTATAGGTCGCACCTGTGTACAGTATAGGTCTCATTGTCCAATTATCACCAATAGATCGGAAAAATCCCTAGATAGGTCGCACCTGGTGTATAGGTCGCACCTACGTTTAGCTCTGCTGCAAATGTCTGCCACAGGAGCGCACAGCAAGGCTTTTAAGAAGATTAACACTTAAAAACAATTATTTGTTTGATAAAAATTATAGCAAATATATGTCTGAGCTGAACTTTTCCTTAATAAATGAACGTAATTGTGAAATGAGCTGGATTTAAAATTTTGTTTCACCGAAAGTGATAACAAGCCATATATAGGTCGCACCTGAGTATAGGTCGCAGGCCTTGAAAAAAAATAAAAAGGTGCGACCTATACACCGGAAAATACGGTACCTTCTATGCTGCTCCCCCCCACGAAATGTACAAAGTAAAGAATAATCTACCAACCAGACCGGTTTTTGTCATTACTAATAAAATGCTGCTTCAAGCTCAGAACACTCCTACATGAATGAGCAGTTCTCAGGTGATTAAAATGAAAGTAAACATATTTAATTTTTTTTACACTAATTGCAACAACAACAAAAAAGTGTTCATCCTTGCTGCCTTGTTTGGACACAAAAACCCTTTTATAAAAAATAAAGTTTGAGGGGAAAAAAGAGGCCAATAAAAATCTGGAAGAGTAAGAATTTATGAATAGAAAAGCTTGTAGGAACCCTGGGTTCATCGAAGTTTAGCCGGTAAAAATGGAGGCCTCGCTTGTGGTCTAGATGTGAGGAAAGACACTTTGTCATCTGTTGCCATGGAAACATTGATCATCAAGTCAGAATTTCCATGGAAGGACTGCTAGAGAACAAATGTTCAACACCCCCCCCCCCCACACACACACACTATTTTCTAAATAGGATAGAAAATCCATTTTATTTAAATGACACTGTACAACAGCAGGCAAAAAGTAAAGAGGCAGTGGACAACAATAAACAAATCAACATAATACGTTGCAGTTCGAACATGTAACTGCAAGACCATCTCAGAATTACAAGTACTGTATATACAAACAAATTGGCATGATGGGACTGTCAGTGGTTGAACTTGCAGTTAGTTCATGAGACTTGATGTGCGTCAGTGAATAATATATGCAGACAAGAAAACTGGAAATGCTCGACAAAGTGGATGTCTGTCAAGTTTTAGGCAAATCAAAAAAAATTCTCAGGGATTTTTTCCATTTTGATTTAATCTGAGAGCAAAAAGACACACAAAAAATCACTAACAAAAAAAGGCAATGGGATTTGTCAACAAACATTTGTCAGGAAAAAATCATCTAAAAAAAATCGTAATAAAAAGAGATGATTTAAGCATCTGTTACAGTGGTAATCCTTCCAGTAACTATGTGTTACATGAAACAAAAGTTTAGCGTAACCCACGCTTCATGTGTTAGGAAGAGTACGCTCCTTTTTTCCCTCTGACTCACTCGGACGTCCATTATTGTAACAGATGAACTGTGGCACAGAAGTGTGCAGCTCCTTCAAACATCATGTTGGAGATAAACTGGAGACAACGTTGCTGTGATTTAATGCTGCTGCACTCCCACTGTTCAGTTTCACCAAGCTGGTGCTGCTTCAGCGGAGTCCATGGTGCGTGAACATATCTACAGCATATATTCTTGTAGGAGATAATCAAAGGTTAGGAGTCACTTATTCTGATTCGTACTTCATAAGCAGATGGCGCTTGTGTATTTTTATGAGTAGAGTGCAGTAGAGCTCCATTATTAGTCCAGTCGGTGACGGATGTGGGCGACCAGCAGGTCCATCAAGCTCGGGGAAAGTCCTGCCCGTGGTCCTCGGAGCACGGCTGCTGCAGCTGCACCACCACGGTCTCCACGGTGACCTCCTCCTCGCTGTCGCTGGAGTCCAGCTCGTCGTCCTCGTACTCCGAGGAGTCCTGGTCCCGCTCGGAGTGCGACGCTCCTGATATGGTGCCGAAGGTGTGAGCGCTGGTGGACGCCAGGGAGCGGAGCAGCGGCGTGCTCTCGGACACTTCCTCGTTCTCCTCGGGGCCGCTCTCCCCCTCCTCCGAGTCGGAGTCGGACTCGCCCTGCGAGGGGACCACCTTCTGCTTGCACACCGGGCACGTCTTTTTAGTTTTGGTTAGCCAGGGGTCCACACACTTGCTGTGGTAGGCTGGGAACAACAAACATTTTGACAACATTCAGAAGACTCACAATTTTAAAAATTACTCCTTAATTTAGTGTTTTCTTTGAAGTCATTAAAGGTGGGGTGACATTTTTTTTTACTATGCATCAAATTGCTCAAAGTATATCATTTAAATGTTCATTTTTGCAAACAAAATGATAAATCAGTTTAATTTTGCTTTAAAATTGATTTTAAACTTTGCGCCATTTTTATTTTTCCTTCTTTCAGCTTTTTCCTGCGTTAGGGGTCGCCACAGCGAAACTGGTCGTGCCGTGTTTATTCATGGGAAATCCGATTACATGCGAATGCACCATCTGTGACGTAAAATCGGGCAGAGGGCTCTGGTCTCTTTAATACATAGTTCCCATGTGACGTCACATCCGTCTTACTTCCGGGTGGACCCTCATTTCGAAAGGCAGAACAGGGGACAGCGCGGTCTAATGGATGTTCATTTTTCACGTTTTTTTTTGTGTTAATTTCTAATTAATTGCAATGGTTACTTCGTGTTGTGTCAGTGGGTGTTCCAGTCGGGTAGACGTTTGGGCAACGCGCAGGTTTCACTTAATCAAAAAAAAAGTAAACGTGAAGGATTTATCTCATCGGAGAAGCTGGACTGCAGCCCCTCTCTCTGAGTCTGGCTCGGATCTGCTCTGGAAGACGTCGTCCTTTTGGCCGGTAAACAAAATATTCTACATAAATCATTTTGTGAAACTATGTCAGAACAATGTTAGAGTACAACTGTCTGTGTGTTAGAGCTGTTTTTTTTTTTTCATTATTTAGCAAACCGTCTTGCATGCTGTTAGCTTAGCATCTCGCTAACGCGACAATGGCCTCCTCACGGTCCACCAGGACCGGCGGGGAGACCGTCCCAGTTGGAGAAGGAGGACGGGAGCCAAGTCGTGCGGGCGACGCGTCGGTCCCATGGGACGTGCCCCCGCGGCCGCGACGGATCCACGCCGTCCGACCTGAGCTCCCGCGAGCCACGCTCCAGATGCTAACAACATGCTAACTTCCAACACGGTAAGACTCAAAAGTGCTGGTTCTGGTCTGTGTTCAGCTTGGACTGTTTGTTGGCTGTGTGTTATTTTAGTTAAACCTTTTTTTAGCTGGTTAGATCTGATTGAGACAGTTTACACATCTTTTTTGGATTTAAAGCTGTGAAGCCGGTGTGCGCTCGCTCCTTGTAATAATTAAATAATTAATGATATCGGAGTAACTACTTTGTGACAAGTTGTCTGATTCGTCTGCCATGATTTCTTTCTCAAACTCATTTAACTCCGACCACTGCCATTTTGCTATTGTTCCTTGGTGAAGCTGTGGTAGCTCGTGTTTTTGTCCGTATAATTTGCTCTGCTCGTCCGCCATCTTTGCCTTCTCTGACTTCAGATGTGGTGCGAAAACCGGTTTGCGCAATACTGGGGGCGTGTCTGGGAACTATGTATAGCGGACCATTTAAAACCCGACAAATTTAGCAATCTAAGTGAAGATTTGAGCTATTTGTCTTGAGTTTGGGAAGCAGAAAATAGTTTGGGTGATGGAACAAGAAACAACAGGATCTAATTTATGTCTGCAGCCGTATGAGACTTACCTTCAGGTTGAGCAGCTCACACACGCGCACTGACAAGCCCAGAGCTCTGCCCGATTTTACGTCACAGATGGTGCATTCGCCTGTTATCAGATTTCCCATGAATAAACACGGCGCAAAGTTTAAAATCAATTTTAAAGCAAAATTAAATTGATTTATTATTTTGTTTGCAAAAACGAACATATTTAAACTCCTACTGTTAAGGTGTGATTTGTCAATTTACATGTATGTGTTACCTCAGCTTGCAATTTACATAAGTTGGTGCGTGACTCCTAAGACTGTTATAACTCCACGCGCACACAGTCTGTTCATAGAATTGATAAATCCCTCTGGATAGAGGTCGAAACGTCTTCTGTAACAAATAAAGTCCAGTTGATCTTGTATTGAACGCCTTTTTTGATTTTATCATGTCCTGGACGACTGAGAATCTTCACCAGCATAAAATATACCGGTATATATTTTGAGCAATTTTATGCATAGTAAAAAATCATGTCACACCACCTTTAAACAATAAAAGGAACTGCAAGACAATATTTCACTTTAAAAGCACATCTAATTGTTCTTGATCAAACACGTGTACGGTCATTTTTCCATTTTGAAAATGTAAAGATGTCTGGTGCAGAAAACTCACCGTGAGAACATGGCAGGACTCTGAGTTTGTCTCCCTCTTCATATTCATCCAGGCAAATGGCACAGACGTCGTAGTTATCCCCTGGGTCAAAAACACCACATAGATTCAATATTTAGACACAAGTCAGACAAATGTTTAGTGATTTTCACCAACTCAGGTTTTATTACTTCCTCTGCAGGACACAGGGACTCCGTTTTATAAATTAGGATTTCAGCAGTAACTATGTGGTAAAGCATATTTTTTATTAAGAGGCTTCTTGTTTTTATTTGTGTTGTCCTGAAGGCCAATGCGTTTGGGATCTCCATGATGTGTGAGGCCATTAAGAACGTGTCTAACCTCACAGCCTGATTTCCTTCAATTCTTTGTCCAAATATGTCCCTGAACCCACCCATCCAGACCGTCTGCAGTCTGCAGGCAGAGCAGCTTCTGAGCTGCCAGCATCACATGACCTGACGTAATAAGAGGTGCAAAGTCTCTCTGCGCACTGAAAGCTCAGGAATGTATCTATGTACTCCCTTTCAGATTTCACAGCATTCTTCCCTTGTCCTTTCCTCTTCCCCAGCAGGGGCTGCAGGGAGGAGGAGGGGGGAGAGCAGGCTTGTGAGCTGGTGTGTTTATGCAAGCTTTAAAAGAGTATGTTTTCCCTGACTGGACTTTCTGACTTGGTGCCAGGGCTGCATGTGACCGTATAAGGAAGGGGAGTCGCACCGAACCCCTCCCATCATCCACCTCGCTTCTTTTTCTTTTAGAACATCAGCGACTGAGCAGATCACGCCAAGTTTGTTCTTCCTCTGAACAATTTCAGCTCCGGGTTCATCCCACTCTCAAGGAGCGATACAGATACACCACCCCTGTATTTGTTAACCCCACTCTTTTTAAGTCCCCCTCCTCCGATGAAGCTGGACACTCAGGGCGTTCATGCAGGCACAGATCCAATACGGCCTCAGGAAACGCTGAACTGTGGCATGAGCGGAGCTATTCCAAGAGAAGCAGAGAAAAGTTTAGTGTGTTCTGAGAACTCTACGGGCTTCAATTTAAGGAAACGCGCAGGATTTAATCACTGGATGCACAACTGATCACCTTCAGAGTCAATCCAGTCAGAGGCGGCTCCCGCAACTACTTGACCTTAGCAAACACATAACTGGTAATTTTATAAATAGTTAAGAGTCATCTGCAACTCATACTCTGAGAGTGTGACGTTTTGCAATATCACATGAGATTGAGTATGAAGTTATTTTTACGCTTACATTTCTTAACACAAGATGACCTTTGTCTAAAACTGTCTCATCATCAAGGAATGCTGGATCTTCAATTTGAACTTTTTTTTCCAGCTCTGACAAACAAAGCGTTGTGTGCTGCAGAAGAACATAAATCACACTCTTTCATTCATTCAACCTTTATTTATAAAGATTAGTCTCATTAAGAGAGACCTGTTCCAGACAGAACAAATAAAGTACAGAGAACAATAACAACTAGAGAAATTGCATTTCCTGCAAAAATGTTGTGTGAATGCTTAGTTGAAGAACTTGCTGAAAAACAGCTAAAATTAACTAAAAAAAAAACATGCTGAATTCAAGCTGAAATGGAAGAACGTATTAATTACGGTAGTAGAAAAAGCAGAAATAACATATTTTCGCTGAATTAGGTTTAAATAAGGAAAAATGAACATAAAAATTAGGAAATTTGCTAAAAAAAAATCAGGCTGAAATAAGCAATAACAACAACAACAAATGCTGAAAAGTAGTTGAAAAGGCAGAGAGCTTAAACCACCAGAAGGAAGCGGAAAGAGCTGCCTGAAATGAGCTAAAAATGTGGAATTAGCTGAAAAGGTTAAAATAAGCACAAAACGGCTAAATAGTATTTAAAATAGCAGAAAAGGTTGAAAGGAGCATAACAAGCTGAAATTACCATAAAGACGTTAATTAGGCTGAAAGTAGCAAAAATTACCATGAAAAACATGAATGTATCTGAAAACGGCTCAAATTAGCTGAAAAGGTAGAACAAGCTAGCAGAAGACAGAAAGAACATTTGTCAAATTAGGCTGAAAGAAGTAAAAATGAGCACAAAAAAGTGGAAATTATCTGGAAAAAAAAACTGAAAGTAGCAAAAAACAGCTGAAAAACAGCTAAAAATGCAGAAAGAATATTGAATTACCAGAAGGAAATGGAGAGCGTGCATTTTTGCTGAATTGGGCTGATAAAAGTTGAAATGAGTGCAAAAAATGTGGAATTAGCTAAATAAAAAAATGCTAAAATGAGCATAAAACCACTAGTAGCTGAAATAGCAGAAAAAGATGAAACTTGCAGAAAAAGCTGAACGGAGCATAACAAGCTGAAATTACAGTAAAGAAGTTAATTAGGCTGAAAATAGCAAAAAATACCATGAAAAACTTGAATGTATCTGAAAACGGCTCAAATTAGCTGAAAAGGTAGAACAAGCTAGCAGAAGACAGAAAGAACATTTGTCAAATTAGGCTGAAAGAAGTAAAAATGAGCACAAAAAAGTGGAAATTATCTGGAAAAAAAAACTGAAAGTAGCAAAAAACAGCTGAAAAACAGCTAAAAATGCAGAAAGAATATTGAATTACCAGAAGGAAATGGAGAGCGTGCATTTTTGCTGAATTGGGCTGATAAAAGTTGAAATGAGTGCAAAAAATGTGGAATTAGCTAAATAAAAAAAAGCTAAAATAAGCATAAAACCACTAGTAGCTGAAATAGCAGAAAAAGATGAAACTTGCAGAAATAAGTTAGAGGAAGCACACAAATATTGTAGTTAGCAGAAAGAATATGAAAGGAGAACGAAACAGCTGAAATTTGCTGAAAACAGCTGGAAAAAAGTTTAAATTTGCATAAGGAAGCTGAAGCAGAACACAATGTGAAAGGAGCAGTAAAATGTTGTAAACAGATCTAAAGATGAGCTCAA
>JBBPBX010090199.1:0-14159 GCA_038048925.1 Garcialebias charrua
TATCTTTCGTCCAAAAGACTTCCTCAGTCTGAGATGCTGCATTCATCTCAGTCTTATAAATAGTACCCTCTCACAGTGGATAAACCAGTTTTCTGCTGACAGCTGAAACCAGCTGCTCACGTAATCAAGGAGGACCATCAGCCTAACAATGGATAGTTAGCACCCTGATGGTTGTTTGCTATTCATAGAGGGCTGAGTGATACTAGAAATAACAGCATTGTAAGAGGGAGATAGTTCAACCCGGAGGCCTCCACCTCTGTTTAATGATGGATGGTTTCTTTTTACAAAGATGGCCTCCTATACTCCTCTCTCAAACCATCGTTCCTCTCTATCAAGGATGTGAACATCCCCTTAGCAAAATGAAGTATATTTAAGTATACTTTAAGTATACTAATTTTGAACTAAAATTTAAAGAGTATACTTCCAGTATACTTTTATGTACTTATCTCAGGTATACTTAAAACAAAGTGTACTACGAGTATACTTATTTTAAACCTAAAATAAGGCAGTGCACTTTAAGTTTACTTTTTATAAACTACATTAGATATACTTAAGATTAGTATAGGGAAGTATACCTAAAAGTATAAAAAAAGTTTCAAAACTACCGGTAATTAAAATACTTTATACTATAATTCTAAAGTTTATACTTGTACTTTCTTTTTTGTACTCTTTACTTATTTATTCTACAAAGTACTGATACATTATTTTAATCCAATAGCAAAATAAAATGATCATTAATTTATGTCGCAGAATAAGTTTTTCACATAACACATTTGCTTTGAAAAAGTACCTGTTATGAACTTGCATATTCAAGATTATATGGTGCTGGAGTTTAAAAGTTTACAGAAAATAATATGCGCTTCATTGATTTATCTTTATGTACCGGTACCTTAAAAACATACACAGAAACAGAGAAATATTTTTACTTGAATTTATTAATCAACTTCTAGTCTCTCTCGTAAGGGTTTGGCAATGGTGTTATGTACACAGCATTTTCTGTTTCAACAAGAACACATTTTGTTTTAATCATGACAGGCCAGACAGCAATGACACTTTCAGTTTTTTTAACCTCATGAATGAAAGTACTTTGTACATTAATCTGTGAATCTTTACATACAGGCCTGTCTGATTTAGCAAGGACTTCAACTAAAACACAACATAATTTGGCACATGAACAAAAAGCAGAAATCTGATGGAAACATACTTGTTTAAAAACAATTAAGTCTACAATTAAACAAAGGGTTCCATCTTTCAGGCATACAGCACTGTTGTATCTCTTTTTTAGTCTGTCGTAGTTTTGACTGGGACACAGAACTCCATTGATCAAAAACCGGTTGTAAGACCAGAAGCAGTTGCTTAGATTTCCACACAACTTTTCAATAGCAAGCCTGTAGGCTATTTTAAAGCAGTTTTGCACCACAGAATGACCAAAACCTCCGACACTTTCGGTTAGGGCTTCACAATTTTCAGTTTTTCTTTTATGTAAGTAAAGTTCTTCAACAAAAGATTGTACCTTATCATTATCTGGATTGATAGTGTTCTTGGCCCTTTCTGGTAATTCTCTCCACAACAGAAATGTCCCGACTATTTGTGAGGGGACATACTGTGTTCCATTAAAATATTTCATGAGAGTGCCCATATTGGATTCAAATGCAAACGTCGATGTAGCCCATAATGGTCCCCATTGTTTGACACTTTGAGCACTGTGTGTAAGCAAGTGGATATTAAAAGTCATGTTGTATTTCCCATGCAGTCTTTGGAACATGATAATAATTTTTTTTTAAACTAGCTCTGCTATCAAGATGCTTTCAGTCATTATGGTATCCTGCAATAATTTATAAACGCCAAACACTAGTAGGAACAAATGGTTCCAAAATCGTGCAGGGAGCAGGCCTTTTAATACAGGCAGAGAATAGAATAGGAGAAATGCTCGCCACTCCATAGGCGTAGATCCTGGGGGGGTCGGGGGGGTCCGGACCCCCCCAATCTTGGGGAGATATAGATCTGTCCCCCCCAATAATTCAATAAAGGAAACCGTGTCTTTAAACAATATAAATATAAAAAGGCAAAAAAAGAGAGTAATGAGTGTCACCATTGTACTGATTAATAGTAGTATTAAGACTACTATACATGCCATTTAAATCAATATTATTGCTGATTATTATGCATAGTATATGCATGCAGTTTGGATAAACTTCCCTCTGTACATTTTGCATTACATTTCACTGTAACTTTGCCGACCCCCCCAAAATTGCTCTTAAAAAATTTCCCTGTTTATGGTCCCCTCCAATAATGAGATGAAATCTACGCCCTTGCGCCACTCTGAAGCTTTCCAGAACTTCCGTTCAGTCAGAGACCTAGGAGTCCTAGTACAGTAATCTCTACTGGTGGTTTTATTTTCACAAGTCGCTTGTCAGTTTCATTAAGCTCTTTGCCTATGTACCAAGGGGGATCTTTATTTGTTGAATCAAGCCACAATGTAGAGAGTTGGCGAGTGACTCCAAGGCAGACATTGTGTTGATAGTCAGGAATGAAGCCATTTATCATTTGGAAGTGTCGAAGTTGCATTAAAGGAGATGGCCCTATGACTCCATACACTGGCTCCTCAGTTGTACCCGACATTGCATGGCTAAAATGATCCCTCTCATTTCTAAGTGGTGGTTCAGGTTGTTCATATGGATATGATTTACCGCCTCTGTGCAAGCAAAAATCACATCCATAAAAACCATTGAACTGTTTAGTGTTACGAAGCAATGGACGAGCCACAGAATCAGAACTGCAGATCAGCACAAACACTTTAGAAACATGACTGTGTCCTCTTTTGTCCTGCCAGGAAATACCTTCAGTTTCTAATATTGAAGCTTCTTTAACAAATGGTGTCAGCAATGTCATCATTGATGGCTTAGCTGGCCCAAACCATATTGCTGACAACAAAATGTGCCTTTTCCGTATTTCTGGTTCCAGTTCAATTATCTGGCACTGAATTAGCCAAATGCTGCATTTAGAGCTTTTGAAAACTGGTGCACCATCACAATTCCAAATGAGCGTCAAATCATCTTCTCCTATAACTCCACTGTCACTGTCTCCACTGTCTGGGCAGCACGGTGGCACAATTGGTAGAGCTGCTGCCTCTCAGCGAGAAGGTTGCCGGTTCAAATCCCGGTCCGGGGCCTTTCTGGGTGGAGTTTGCATGTTCTCCCCGTGCATGCGTGGGTTTCCTCCGGGTACTCCGGTTTCCTCCCACAGACTAAAAAACATGCTTGTTAGGCTGATTGGTGACTCTAAATTGACCCTAGGTGTGAGTGTGAGAGTGGATGGTTGTTTGGTGTGAGTGAGACAGGTCCCTCTTGTAAATGAGTCCCCGTGACTCAACGAGGCTAGCCTGTATAAATAAAGGTTGAATGAATGAATGTCACACAATTTCTGGTACAGTACTCTTCACCAGACTGTATGTCGGTTAAAACCCCAATGGATATGTATTTTCCAGTAAGGCTGACATCATGTTCCTGCAGAAGTTGTTTGATCTGTGTATGGAGTGGAATTACAAGAAAGAAGAAGCCATTTTTTAAACTTCTGATGGCATCAAACTCAGTGTTGCAAAAGGTACAATGAGATGGACAGTGTGCACTAATGCCAAGGTATGCTTTACATTTTTCACCATTAAAGTGAACTTCAGACAGGGACGAACCTCCAAATTCTTTGTGGAAAAGGTAATGCGAGGGTGGAATCAGACCTGGAAACATTAGGTTGAACATTTCCAGTAAATGAGTTAGTGCTTTGCCTGTTAAATTGTTCCGCAGCACATACGACATGAGCATCAATAAACTTTCTCCCTTTGAAACAGGTGCACCAGGATACAGGGGCTTGTCACCATCTGCTTGGTCTTCACTGCCCTATAGGAAAAAATATATGAAAAAAAAACATGTATAAATGTAAAGCAAACTTAATGAATAATGTCAGTCTAGCATAAAGTATTTTTCACCTTATAACTCACATCATGGTGCATTGGCTAAATATTGATTTTCCTAAAGTTTACAAAAATTAATTTAAAAAGGGGTTTTGCAGTCTTGTTGTTTAACATATTACACTTGTTATACCTTTCTATTTCTGAGCTAAATTTGAAATTTCCATTTAAAATTGTATAAATCTACAATATTTGGACTAAAAATATAGAAAAACGTCTTTGTGTGGCTTGAGTTCAACAGTGGCTACAGTATTTGAATTTTCCTATTTTTTCAAACTGCTGCCTTACTTGTGCTGCATGCTGTCACAATGCCCTGCATTTGGGTATAAACTTATTTCTATTATATTATTGTTATTATTCTAATTTGTAAGCTGTAGTAGTATTGTGTCTTAATGCTATAATTGCACCTAATGAACCCACAACAACTACGGTACTACAAATTTTATTGAACTACTGTCTACGTACCACTGGAAGTTCTGCAGTGTTTTCTCTAGTTGTATTCCCCTCCATCACATCATCATCAGCATGTTTTTCATCTTGATTATTAGCAGCATCAGTCAAGTCTTCATCAGAATATGACAGGGCATCTTCATTCTACAGGTTGGAAGAAAAGACTGCATTAAGGAGGAGACAAATGAATATAGAAAATACATATGAACCTCAACTTGCAACAGTGCATTTACCTCAGAATTGTCCACATCCCACATGCTTATGGTAGGATTCTCAGTGTGGGGCTCATCTTCATTGTCACTGCTGGAATTGATGTCTTCCTCTCCACTTGTCGAAGTGTTACTCATGTGACAATCTGTGTTGAAGTCATCATGACTGGCATTCTACAGATTGACAATAGAAGGACAAAATGGATCACAAATAAGCTGTTTAAAACGGCCTTTTTTACACAATGGGATGGGTTGCATCTGGTTAGGATGCCTCCTGGACGCCTCCCTGGTGAGGTGTTCCGAGCATGTCCCATCCGGAGGAGACCCAGAGGAAGACCCAGGACACGCTGGAGGGACTATGTTTCTCGGCTGGCCTGGGAACGCCTTGGGATTCCCCCAGAGGAGCTGCTCCAAGTGGCTGGGGAGAGGGAAGTCTGGGTCTCCCTACTTAGGCTGCTACCCCCGCGACCCGACCCCAGATAAGCGGAAGAAAATGGATGGATGGATGGGATGGGTTGCCAGCTGGGCTTTTTTTGGGCTTTTTTTTTTGAAAGAGCGAGTCGCTTGTTTGTGCTTGTTTTGAAGGAGCTGATCGCTTCTTTCAGTCTGGAGATCTGGCAACCCTGATACTAGCAATAACAGCATTGTAAGAGGGGGACAGTTGAGCCCGGAGGCCTCCACCTCTGTTTAATGATGGACGGTTTCTTTTCACAAAGATGACCTCCTTTACTCCTCTCAAACCATTGTTCCTCTCTATCAAGGATGTGAACATCTTCCTCCCTGAAAGAGTGACCGCTGGCCTGGAGATGAGTGTAGACTGCATAGTCCTGACCTGATGATGTTGATCTTCTGTGCTGGGCCATCCTTTTGGCCAGTGGCTGTTTAGTTTCCCTGATATAAGATTGATCACAGCCCTCCTGACACTGAACAGCATACACAATATTGCTGTTTGTGCCGGGGGACTGGATCTTTGGGATGAACAAGTCTATATCAGTGCTATATCAAGTCCTGTGGGACAAAGTATCAACCCTCTCTCTGTGTACAGTAAATATATACACACACACACATCATATATATTCATATATATATACAGTATATATAAACAAAAGAGCTTTGGCTCAATCTTGCATGCTGAATAGGTCGGTACAGAGTGGAAAAAACGGTTTTGCTTCAGACCAACTCTGCTGAGGATAACATTACAGAAAGTGAGGCAGTAGTGTCAAAGTAAAAATGCTATTATTAGTGTAGTGGTGGATATGAAAGGAAATGCATGTACCGTACCGTACTACAAGCATATATTTGTGTTGTTCTTGGAGACCACAAAATCAAGGTTTGGCCAAAATCTAACAGTTACACTTTCAAGTTCAGTTTTGTATCTATTAACATCAGCAGCAGACAAAGTTTCCATCAACTACTCAAAATATAAACCAGGCTCATGTCATCATTACCTGCTGAGTGGAGGACCTTCCATCTCTAACATCTCTGTGGGAAGCAAAAGACTGATCCCTGAGATCTTGCATGTTGTCCTGTAGTTCTGCACAGGTAAAGTGTTAACATCAGTTATAACTCTAATCATTTTATTGTCCATGAGCATACTGAATGCACTTTTAACATAGAAACAAGAAAACAAAGAAACTAAAATGAATAATAAAAATTATTTCCGTTATTCTTCCCACACCAAAATATTGGCCAGCTGATAAGAAAATAATGCACTAAATACAGCAACAAACTGAGAAATCATTAAACTATTTTGCATTTAAAATTATTCCTTTTGAGACAGATAAAACGTTATGGGACGTGAAATTCTAAACACATGTACTAATGCAGACTGACTTTAATTTGCGATTAGTTTTATAAAAATATACAGTATAGTAACACAAATTTAAGAATCAACATTTCATCCTCCAGCTTCCTCCTCCTCTGCAGCTGAGAGCTGAACCTAATGCAGGTATTTGTCTTTCTTCTTTTTTTTTAATGAAGCAAATATAACAAACACCACAAGAAATAACAGCATAACTTGTTATGCTGTTATTTCTTACACAATGAAATAAAAAAAGACAAGTTACCAGGGGGAAAAAAAAAAATAGCTTAAAAATATTGTATTTCAGCCTGACATTTTCAGACAAGTGTTCTTATTTTTTTTATTATTATTATTAAACCGGCAAAACGATATAAAAGTGCAAAAAAAGTGCAAATGAACACTAAATGCATGTGAAACTCTCTAACCTCACAGCAGCCTAGCTAGCTAGCTAGCTCAGCTATAGGCTGCTGGTGATGTGTTATGATCGTAAACATTAAACATGAAATCGTTGCAGACTTCATTCTGATACTTACTTTTTATTTCCATCTGTGCCTGGTACTTCTTGGAATTTCTGCTTTGTAATCCTCCAAATATCTTTGATAAGGTCCTCGACGTTTCGCCATGTTATTTCCGATGAGCTAACAGCTACCTTCTTTGTTGTTCTCGGTTTTAAAATATCGCGTGACTTTAACTTTCACTTCTCGTTCATGTGACCGCCTCCCTCCCCGGCAGCCAATAGGGAACCAAATTTCAAATTTCCCGCACATTTTCCTGCGTCTTCTTTTTCTCACAGCGAGGAGGACAAACAAACAAACAAGTCTCATCGTCGGAAAAAGCGTTTTTAGGATTGGCTTCACAAAATGGCATTTGCCATTTATTACTTCAAGGACAAGACTGTGGAAGTTGGGAAGACTTTGTGGATTACTGAGGACCAGCGACAATGTCCAAAATCAATAACTCAGTGCCCTGATTTGGAAGATGAAGATGGATGGATGGATGTAAAATGAAGGCAGAAAAAAGTCAGATCCTCCTGCCTATTTTCCAGCAAAGGTTTTATTGTTTGGTGGTAAGTTGTGGAATGTCTGCTTTCTTGATAGCACTTTTTTTCCTCTTGCATGTGTTCGGTATCGCTTTTGGAATTTGTCAGTCAAGCTTTTTTTAATGTGATGTTTGTTACACAGATAACTACAGTGATCTCTGCAAGAAGAGACAAGCATTTATAGAAGGGGAAGATATCTGGCAAGAAACACCAAAGAGAAAGTGTAAGCCAAACAACAAGTGGAAAGATGTGGAACAGGAAGATCATGAAGTTCAACCAAAGAAGGTAGCTTCATCAATAAATATTCTGTTTCAGAACTGAAGTAGAAAAAGTGCAGTGAAAATACAAATCTAAAATAAATTCTAATTTTGACAGAAAAAAATAAGAGCAACCAGTACAGAAACAGAATCGGCAAACCGTATGATAAATGAGCTGAAGAGGCAACTGGAAAACAAGACTTCAGAGGTAAAAATATTAACTATATTAACTATATTTTAACTTTGAGTTGATGCAATAACCTGTGTGAGTTGTGCTGCCACATGATTCTTTTTTGTTGTTGTTTTGTTGTTTTTGTTTTGTCCTGTAGATGTGTACCAGTAACTCCAATGAGGCATCATCAGACGAGGAGCAGCTGCCCAGAAGCTGGAGTGTGGCACAGGACAAAATAGAAAGGCTTCAGGCAGAAATTAAGAGACGACCGTGTGGATGAAATGTTAGATGCCATGAGAGGTAATTTCTTGAAAGTAATTTAAGTGAATGATAAGACTTTTTTAAAACTGTGGAAAATGGAGAACACCTTGGTTGAATGTTCTATTTGCCTTATTCAATGTCCTCCTACTTCCTGTTCCTCCTTAATTAGTTCAGCTCTTCAATGCACAAATGACTAATGTAATCTTTATTTTTAATGGTCTCAAAACACAGTAGTGACAGTTTTTGTTCCTTTGTCCCCTGTTTTTATGTTTTTTTACAGAGCTTCCAGCTGTTGTGAAACAGCTGAAAGATGTGCTCAGTCAGATCTCAGCTCCTGCATCCAACCAGTCAACACCCACACCATCTGTACAGTCACCAGTTGCTCCGTATCTTCAAGTGCCGTCTGACCCGGATGACATGGTAATAACCTCTGAATGCATGGATACTGTATGTTATTGATCCATGTAGAGAATAATTTGAAATACAATTTCCTTCTACAGCTTTTGATTACACACAAACTAGAAAGAAAATGCCATTAATGATGGATAATTCGGAAATAAAATTATGCCCCCAGATGATGGTATAAATCGATAGAATATAGGCTTAGACATATTCAATGCATTGATGAATATATACTTTATATTTCCAAATACGGTACTGTAAATGTGTAATCATTATTTGGAATGGATAATGACATTCATATGTTTTTAGGTGCCTCTTGTGCCAGACCATGATGTGCAAGTCCCAAGACGAAAGCTAAGGTCTCTACGAACTACAAACTCAGCTGTGTTTGTTGGAGATCTCGCTGTGCTAGTCTACGGTAGAGAAGTGTTGTCCAGTTCCAGTTTGACTGGGAGGCAGTCAGGGGCCCATAAAGATGTGGAGTCAAAGCCACCATTGGACAACACATTGCTTGACGCTATACTTGGTGAGTGCATATAATGTTGGACAAGAATCATTCTAAAATTAATTCCTACCATTTTCTCCTTTTTATGAATAATGTTCCATGAGATTCTCTGACACCAACAACAGCTTATCGGAGTTGTGGCCGCAAGGTTGTTGGTGCCTGTCGTGGTGGCAACCCTCGAACCCGGTGGTGGACACCGGCGGTGAGGGATGCTGTCAAGCTGAAGAAGGAGTCCTATTGGGCCTTTTTGGCCTGTGGGACCCCGGAAGCAGCAGATAGGTACCGGCAGTCCAAGCGGCATGCGGCTCGGGTGGTTGCTGAGGCAAAAACTCGGGCGTGGGAGGAGTTCGGAGAGGCCATGGAGAATGACTTCCGTACGGCTTCGAGGCGATTCTGGTCCACCATCCGGCGTCTCAGGGGGGGAAAGCGGTACGCGACCAACACCATTTATGGTGGGGATGGCGTGCTGTTGACCTCAACTCGGGATGTTGTGAGTCGGTGGGCGGAATACTTCGAAGACCTCCTCAATCCTACTGGCACGTCTTCCACTGAGGAAGCGGAGCCTGGGGACTTTGGGTCGGGCTCTCCAATCTCTGGTGCTGAGGTCGCCAAGGTGGTTAAAAAGCTCCGCGGTGGCAAGGCTCCGGGGGTGGATGAGATTCGTCCTGAGTTCCTTAGGGCTCTGGATGTTGTGGGGTTGTGTTGGCTTACGCGACTCTGCAATATCGCGTGGACATCGGGGGCAGTTCCCTTGGATTGGCAGACTGGGGTGGTGGTTCCCCTATTCAAAAAGGGGGACCGTAGGGTGTGTTCCAACTATAGAGGGATCACACTCTTAAGCCTCCCTGGTAAGGTCTATTCAGGGGTTCTGGAGAGGAGGGTCCGTCGGATAGTCGAACCTCGGATTCAGGAGGAGCAGTGTGGTTTTCGTCCTGGTCGTGGAACACTAGACCAGCTCTACACCCTCAACAGGGTCCTGGAGGGTGCGTGGGAGTTTGCCCAACCAGTTTACATGTGCTTTGTAGACTTGGAAAAGGCATTCGACCGCGTCCCTCGGGGGGTTCTGTGGCGGGTACTCCGGGAGTATGGGGTACCAGGCCCTTTGATATGGGCTGTTAGGTCCCTGTACGACCGGTGTCAGAGCTTGGTCCGCATCGCTGGCAGTAAGTCAGGCTCGTTTCCGGTGAGAGTTGGACTCCGCCAAGGTTGCCCTTTGTCACCGATTCTGTTTATAACTTTTATGGACAGAATTTCTAGGCGCAGCCAAGGTGTTGAGAGGATCCGTTTTGGTGGCCTTAGAATCGCTTCTCTGTTTTTTGCAGATGATGTGGTCCTATTGGCTTCATCAGCTCGTGATCTACAGCTTTCGCTGGAGCGGTTTGCAGCTGAATGTGATGCGGCCGGGATGAGGATCAGTTCCTCCAAATCCGAGGCCATGGTCTTGAGCCGGAAAAGGGTAGCGTGCCCTCTCCGGGTCGGGGAGGAGGTCCTTACCCAAGTGGAGGAGTTTAAGTATCTCGGGATCTTGTTCACGAATGAGGGAAAACTGGAGCGTGAGATCGATAGGCGGATAGGTGCAGCGTCCGCAGTGAAGCGGGCGCTGTACCGGTCTGTCGTGGTGAAGAGAGAGCTGAGTCAAAAGGCAAAGCTCTCAATTTACCGATCGATCTACGTTCCCACCCTCATCTATGGTCATGAGCTTTGGGTTATGACCGAAAGAACAAGATCTCGGATACAAGCGGCTGAAATGAGTTTTCTCCGCAGGGTGGCTGGACTCTCCCTTAGAGATAGGGTGAGAAGCTCAGTCATCCGGGAGGGACTCGGAGTAGAGCCGCTGCTTCTCCACATCGAGAGGAGCCAGTTGAGGTGGCTCGGGCATCTGGTTAGGATGCCTCCTGGACGCCTCCCTGGTGAGGTGTTCCGGGCATGTCCCACCGGGAGGAGACCCAGAGGAAGACCCAGGATACGCTGGAGGGACTATGTTTCTCGGCTGGCCTGGGAACGCCTTGGGATTCCCCCAGAGGAGCTGCTCCAAGTGGCTGGGGAGAGGGAAGTCTGGGCCTCCCTACTTAGGCTGCTACCCCCGCGACCCGACCCCGGATAAGCGGAAGAAAATGGATGGATGGATGGATGAGATTCTCTGATCAGGTTCATGCTGATTGCGATACAATCACCTATAAATATCAATCACTACCATATTGATTGAATTGGATTTGAGCACTACAGGCTACATGATTTGGGAAAACTGAGTCATAAAACCAACTTAAGTTAGATATAAAACTGTTTTACCTTTCTTTTTCAAGGGAAGAATTAAGATAATTTGCAGCACAATGCAGCAACTATTCAGACAAAATTTAAAGCACTTAAAGGAGCTGTATGTAACTTTTCTAACAATATATTTTTAACATATTTCTTCACTCTGTCACTACCTCCTGACATACCCGGTACTGATTTTAGACAAGTAATCTCTGAAAAAAACTATTGTCCCCTTGCTTCTCTGAAAGCATTTCTAAAAAGCCACAGTGACCCGCCGTTAACCAGCCAATAAAAACAGAGTTTGTAACCAGCCAATAAAAACAGAGCTTGAATTCGAATCAGCCAATAAAAACAGAGCTTGAATTTGAATTTCAGCAGAGCAAGGGGTAACAGAGCCATATGGCTCTGAGGGGAAGGGACCAGAAACGTGTCTCTGTTCAAAATTTTCCTAAGTTCCAGCGTGTTCCAGAAATTACATACTGAACCTTTAAATTTACCAGCTATTACTAACACAATCTTTTACAGATTAGAAACATTAACACTCTACACAGGCTAAATTGTGCAACAGGTCAAACAAAATTCAAAACATTGCGTAAATCAAATATTAAATGAAGTTTTCAATAAAATTCAAATGCAGGTAGATATTAAGTTATTAAATAAAATATCGGAGACCACAACTTAGTTTCGTGTTATTGTTGTTCTTCTGTTTCTGCTGACTTAGAGCTGGTGCTAATTATTGACTGATGCCTGTACATGTTTTATCATAAATGCTTTAACTGGAATGTAATTGTAATTGTAATTGTAATTGTAATTGTAATTGTAATTGTATTACAGAAAAGAGCTGTAAGAATTATCACTAGAAAGCATTACCGTCATCCATCAAGTACATTATTTTATCAACTAAAATTACTGAAGTTCCATGATTTGGTAGACTATAATATCTTATCAGTTATGTATAGAGCTCAAAATAATGCATTACCTTTAAATATCCAAATGCACTTTGTTAAAAGACAAAGTTGTTATAATCTTAAGGGAACAGAGTTGTTTGTAAAACCACAATTCAGAACCAGTTTGAAGGGACGTTCTACCTCAATCCAGGGAATTAGATTATGGAATGGCTTGGAGAATGTAGTTAAAAATGCCAAGTCAATGTTTACATTTAAAAAAATGATCAAAACAAATATGTTAAAAAAATATATGTGAAATAACGTAATGTGTATTGCATTAGTTAGAAAATTAGAAAGTGTTAGTCATTTTGTACTGTATTAGTATTAGTTAGAAAACTAGAAAGAGTTAGTCATTTTGTACTGTATTAGTATTAGTTAGAAAATTAGAAAGAGTTAGTCATTTTGTACTGTTGGTTGAAGAATATTATTGTTTAACCTGATTGTTGGAAAAAGTTGGTTGAAGATTATTATTGTTTACATGGTTTGACTACTGTTGTTTAATCTGATTGTTGGAGATAAGGGGCAGATATAATAAGATTTATTCTTCTTTCTGCCACCTTTCATTTTTTTACATTTTGTACACTATCATTATGAGATTGCCTTGTATTGTTTCTTTTGTAAAAAAATGAACAAATTTAATAAACATAAACAAACATAAACATAATTGTTCTATAATTCTTTCGTCTTTGATAATTGTTGAACAGCACCTTGTGAATTTCATTTCTGCGAAAGGCACTCTATAAATAAACTTTTACTTACTAATAATACGGTAATTACCGAATAATAATAATATTTATACATTTATTGTGTATCACTCGTGAAAGCAAGATATTTATTTTAAGGAGATGTTTGATGTCATAGTAACTATGCTGAAACAATGGTATAACATTGGAGTAATTTTTTTGTGTCTTTTTTCATTCAGTCTACACCAACGCAAAGTTCCCTGACACCACCATGCAGGATGTGAGAAGAATCATAAGGAAGAAATGCAACAAGAGTCAGAGTCAGAGTCAGAGAGAATTTATTGTCATTTGCACCGCATGTAGTACATGTGTTGAAAACGAGATTATGTACACAGGGTCCCAGTTACATCCAACAACAAATGCAAGAGAAAAACAATAATAACATCTAGGATTAACTAAGAGAGACATCAGCTAGTAATACACTAAGCCCTAATGTAGTAGAAAAACATCATTATAAACAGCAGCACGAACATGAGCAGATGGTCACAGATGAACGCAGCAACAAGAAACAGATCAGTACAGTATCAGTATGATGTGACATTTTGCAGTGTTTATTCTTATTATTTATTTATTCATGAGTCTGACAGCCTCAGGGTAGAAGCTGTTTCTCAGTCTAGTGGTTCTACATTTGATGCTCCTCAACCTCCGTCCCGAGGGGAGTGGTGCAAAGAGTGAGTGTGCTGGGTGAGTGAGGTCTTTCATGATGCAGGTGGCTCTTTTTCTGCATCTGGAGGTGTAAATGTCTGTGATGGTGGGGAGACTGACTCCCACAGACTTCTGTGCAGCCTTCACCACTCTCTGCAGAGCTTTTCTCTCTGCAACTGTGCAGCCTCCATGCCACACGTTGATGCTGGAGCACAGGACGCTCTCCACTGCACACCTGTAGAACGAGGTGAGGACTGGGCTTCTCAGACCGGCTCGTCTCAGCCGTCTGAGGAAGTAGAGTCTCTGATGACCTTTCTTGATCAGGCTGGTGGTGTTATTGCTCCAGCTGAGGTTATCATTCAAGTGTACACCCAGGTATTTGTAGCTGGAGACCACCTCCACCGCAGATCCACCTATATACAGTGGGGTGTGGGTGTGTTTGTTCCTTCTGAAGTCCACAATCATCTCCTTCGTCTTCTTCACATTCATGTGAAGGTTGTTCTCTTTG
>JBBPBX010090200.1:0-14158 GCA_038048925.1 Garcialebias charrua
AGCACCTCCTTCTACAGGTGTGCAGTGGAGAGCATCCTGTGCTCCAGCATCAACGTGTGGCATGGAGGCTGCACAGCTGCAGAAAGAAAAGCTTTACAGAGAGTGGTGAAGGCTGCACAGAGTGGCATCTAATTTTAGCGGTTTTAGGATTTCTGTTTTGTCATTTTTCAACAATGGACTCAGCATGAGCAGAAGATGAGGCAGAAGACCATGGAGAGAATGTTGTTTTTCACACAAGGCGGCTGGCTAGGGCTTGAGTATGAGGTAAGTGAAATGCGAGTTTGTTTGCCCTGTAGTGTAGTCCACTTCCTGCTTTTGGAGCTGTCTCTGGTCTGCTTGCATTCACAATGCATTTGAACCGCACTAGTTTTACTTCAAGCGGACCGAGAGCAAGGTTTTTAAGCGGACCAGAGTTAGCCTTTTTGGTCCGTGTCAGAGTTTGATCGCACCTCCCCAAACAAACCGGACATAGGCAAATGGACTAGGGTTTGATTAAAGCGGACTAAACAGAGCTGGTGTGAATGCACCCTTAATATAGAACCACTAGACTGAGAAACAGCTTCTACCCTGAAGCTGTTAGACTCATGAATCTCTAACCAGGATAATCACTGTGAACAAAATCACATCATGTTGCTGCTGATCTGTTTTCATGTTGCTGTGTTCATTCGTGCTCATCCGCTCACACAGACTCATGTTTGTGCTGCTGTTTGGTGTATTGTTTTTATGCTACTAGTGCTTAATTCGTTTTTAGTTTAGTTAGTTCAAATCAGATATTATTACTGTTTTTTTCTTTTTATACACATTTTAAAACTTTTGTTGCATGTAATATGGGACCCTGTATACATAATTTCATTCCACCACATGTAATATGTACTGTATATGGCAATTGGCAAATAAAATAAAACCTTGAGCCATGAACTAAATAATTTCATTTTACGGCACTGAAGATGACCCTAATAAATGACAACTGCTTAATAATCCCAATCTGGCACAAAACAGTCATAATATCTAAAACAGTTGCATTACACTAAAAAGGCAGATATCAGAAAAAATATCAGTCAACTAATACATTTAAAATATGAAGCAAAAGGTAGATATTCAAAGTATGGTTTAAAATAGAACTGATAAAATATTCACCACTTTGATTTATTATCAAAATCTGTTTAAAAAAAATGGCTTTTCTTCAACTGAAAAATGTTGGTTTACTTGATCAATCAACTGAATTTAAATTTAAGTTGTGCTGTTTAGATATACAGTACCTTGGACGTTTATTAGTTTGAAATTTTATTTGGTCTACATATGAACACATTGCAAGGCAAATGTAAGTATTGAAACACAAGCTAAAGTATTTATATTCAGTATAGAAGACAACCTATAAACAGAGCTTAAATATAAGAAGATGGAAAGTGAACATTAAGTTTGTTCATTCTAATTCTTCAACTCATCTTGAACCATTTTGGGTTTCAATGGCATTTTGGTGTGACTGAGAGGAAGAGTGACTTTGAAAACTGTTCACATAAATTGGAGTTCAAACTAAATTCTAGCGGGATGTTGCAAAATAATCCACTTGAACTAAGAATAAAAGTATTCTGCACAAACCAATTAATTCTGCGAAGTGTCATGTCTACCCATTGTGGAGTGTGGATGTGGTGCATGACGGAAGATAAACTTGAATTACTGCTAGACTTAATCTGCACATCCCTCCATCCCCCACCCAACCTAGACACCCTTGCATTTGCAATCAGCAATCACTTTCACCCTGTTTGCTACTAACTGCAGGATTTCTCTACTGAACCTTAATGAAATTACCCATCATCATATAATGATCATATTTTTAACTGTCAAGTCTGGGTTGCATTTGTATTTTGCAGAGTTCCTCTATGTGACCATTTGAATGAAACTGTTCATTGTCACAAAAGACAAACTGATCTACTCAGATGAGTAAAAAGAAACATGGAGCTTTTTACACTCGTGCATGTACAAAGCTTACAGGATCAGAATATATAAAAGAAGGGGGTGGGAGGAGGAGGAGGAAAGAGGAATGCTGTTAACAGATCACGAGAAACTTTGCTCATTACAACAAATTAATCCATCTTTGCCATGAAGGTTCAGATTTGAGACAGCACATGCTCCAAGACTTGCTCTGTGTAGACGAATGGAAACATTGTTAAAGCAAATAACTTGTAATTTGATAACGTCTAAGATTGATAAAATGGGTTCCATCATCTGATTGGGTTGTGTGCTGTGTCTTGTTAAAGACAGCAAAACTGATACAAATTTTCATAGTATAAACTTTTTTTTTAAATATATATATTTATGGGGAAAAAAATACTGGCCCTTTTGTTTTTTCCAAACACGTGTTCCCAAGATAAATCAGCGGAGACATGAGTGATTCAGAAATCCAGAAATAAAGCTTAACAATATTTTTTGAGAATCCCCTCTCGCATGTCATCATGTCCATCACACTTTTCCCTGCAGAGCAGTGTCCACCCTGAAGCTCTGCACAACCTAGGTCATTTGGTCTAGGCTGAGAGTGAGAAAAAACAATACACAGTGGTTAAAAAAGGAAACAGGAAGTTTGATACAATAGAGAAGACCTTTGATCCATGATGAGGTGGAAGACTTCCCCTCTGAGTGCAAACTATTAATGTGAAAGTGACTCTGCCCATTACACATTTGTTACAGCAAATAATGGAGCTAAAATTAGCACACAATGGCAAGCAGACGGGCGACACTTGCACCCAGCCATGCTCAGGAAGGGAATTGTATAAAAATGAGTGATTTGTTGGGGTCTTTGGTTGGTTTGGCGCACCAGCCCATCACAGCTATACGCAAAGGAGAGAAGATAAATGCGGAGACAAGAAAGTTTTAGGATCAACCTCTACATTCATTTGTGTCACAATATTAAGTAAAAGTGCTGTAAAGGAATTGACAAATATGTTAAAAATATGTCGGCTTCTTTTTCTGTCACCAAATTTAACCTACATGTTGACAATTGTTCTCAGTCAGATAACTAGGATGAAATAGGTCATTTGATAGCACTTCATTACTGGCTCAATCCCATTTCCTGTCTTTTTCTTTCACGTTTTAGCCCTGAATCCTTTATTTTGTGTGCTCACTCCAAGGGGAAAAGTGTTAGCCCTAATTAAGATTTTTGGAAGTGCATTTGAAAACGAGGAGAAACATTGAAGTTTACTGTCCATCCATGGAACACGGGACTATCTCTTTATCCTATGGCTGCCCGTTGACACCGATTCTATTCATAACTTTTATGGACAGATTTTCTCGGTGCAGTCGGGGTGTGGAGGGAGTCTGGTTTGGTGGCCTCTGGATTTTATCTCTGTTTTTTGTAGACAATGAGGTCCCGTTTGCATTGTTGCACCTTGACATTATCCATCTCTCAGTTGGCAGGCGAGCGTGCAGCAGCTGAGATGAGGATCAGCACCATGGTCGTCTGTTGGGGAAAGGGTAGATTAACCCTCATAGGTGGTGGTGAGGTGTTGCCTCAAATGGAAGAGTTTGGGTGTCTTGCGGTTTTGTTCACGAGTGAGGGAAGAAGGGAGTGTGAGATCAACAGACGAATCGGTGCAGCATCTGCAGTATTGTGGACTCTGTTTGCTGTGGTGAGGAGAGAGATGAACAACAAGGTGAAGCTCTCTATTTACATTCTGACCCTCACTTATTGTCACGAACTTTGGGTAGTGACCAATAAAACAAGATTGAGGATGCAAGCGTTTGAAAGGGGTTTTCTCCACAAGATGGCTAAACTAGACTCTCCCTCAGAGATAGGGTGAGAAGTTCAATTACAGGTAGTCCCCGACTTATGAGCGAGTTCCGTTACAACGAGTTGCTCGTAACATGGAAATCTCGTAATTCGGAACGGCCGCCACGTGTCTCGTAAGTCCGGAATTTCGCTCGTAAGTTGGAACGGTTTTGCTAGCGCGACTACAAACACTCGTTTTTCATCGAAAAACTGCTTACGAGTGCATAAAAATGATCGGAAACGTGTGTCCACATGTTTAGCTAACGAACTGTGGTGAAAAAACACAGAAAAACTCGGTATTTTTTGCGTTTTTTCCAAAAATTCGCCAGCTCGTAAGTCCGGAACCTCGTAGGTCAGAGCGCTCGTAAGTCGGGGACTACCTGTATCTGGGAGAAACCCAGAGTAGAGCTGATGCTTCTCCATATCAAAAGGAACCATGCCAGTTGAGGTGGTTCAGGCATCTGGTATGGATGCTCCCTTGATGCTTCTCTAGGGAAGTTTTAAGGGCATGTTGTGTAGGATAAATATTTTATGAGTAATGATGAGTTATATTGTTTGTTTAAAAAAAAACGTTTTCTGATTGGTGATGTATTTCCTGGAAGAGGTGGCTTTCCACATCGAGAGGAGCCAGTTGAGGTGGCTCGGGCATCTGGTTAGGATGCCTCCTGGACGCCTCCCTGGTGAGGTGTTCCGGGCATGTCCCACCGGGAGGAGACCCAGAGGAAGACCCAGGACACGCTGGAGGGACTATGTTTCTCGGCTGGCCTGGGAACGCCTTGGGATTCCCCCAGAGGAGCTGCTCCAAGTGGCTGGGGAGAGGGAAGTCTGGGCCTCCCTACTTAGGCTGCTACCCCCGCGACCCGACCCCGGATAAGCGGAAGAAAATGGATGGATGGATGGATGGACATATTTCCTGTCCTGGGGGCGCATGAATCTTATCCAAAGACTCTCATTAATAATGGTGCATGCGCAGTTATTCCACGACGTTACAAAACAATGGGAAGATGCTGGGCTCAGTTTTCACCGCTCTGGACACGTACAACGTGAGCTCTACCTACCATCATGTACTTCCAGTCTTTTTTTTTTGTCTGGGAAATGTGCCGTGCAGTCAGTGACTCAAGCAGGCTGGTTCAGGTAAGTGTTAAATAATTGAAAAGCCCTTTGTCTAATACCTATTTGACATTTCTGACTGATATGTCTCTCAACTTTTAGAAGTCTCTTTGTGAAAAAAGCCTTCAGCTGACTGTTTATTCTAAAAGTGGCAACTGGTGAGTTTGGTTTTGGAGCTAGCATGCTATTGCTAGCCTTTATCTAATGCTTATATTATTATATTACCATTCCTGACTGATATGCCTCTGCAAGTGGGAACTGGTGAGGTTTTTTTCTTTGTTTGTTTGTGGAGTTAGGTTGCCAGCACTAGCCTCCAGGTTGTTGTTGTTATTGGACTCTGATTTTGATTTGCTTATAAAAAAAAAGATCAAACATTAATACTTTTATATAATGTCACTGGTGGTGTTTTACTGGACTCTGATGGCTACATCTATTTTAATTTACTTATAAAAATGACCAAACATTAATAATTTTATATACTAAATGTCACTTGTGGTGTTTTACTATTTCTTAACACTGTATTGATCAAGAGAATGAAAACAAAGCCTCTTGCAAGTCGAAATGCAGAAATGTTTCACTTATTTTCCTTTCTGTAATTTATATATAATTAATTAATTAATATATATTTTTGTTTGTTCTTTGTTGTGTTAGTAAGTCAAATTGGTTCTTCTCATCCTGAGCATTTAATTGATCTGTTGACCTTGCATTAATCTGCATTTGATAAAAATAAAAAAAAATAAAAAAATTGGAAATTGGAATTTTTATTTTCATTTTTGAGAAATAGCCCCCCTCCCCCAGTGGACATTTCAGGAGCCGCCACTGTATGTCTCTCAGTTGGCCTGTAAATACCTTGAAGTCAGAAGAGCTTGAAGAGGTGGCTGTGGAAAGAGATGTTTGGGCCTACCTGTTCAATCTGCTGCATCCACAACTTGACTCTGGAACAAGCATAAGGTAATGAATGGTTGGATGGATTTGGACACAATAAACTTCACTCAAAAAGTTCTTTTAAAATCTGGGACAAAAGCCACTGTACTGTTAAGTTTTATGCATTCTGATGTTTCGCTGCAGCTCCTAAACTATGAAACGGTCAGTCTCTCCACATCAAACAGGCCTCCTCGCTGCCTGTTTTTAAATCACATCTTAAAACCTAAAAAAAATTCCAAGGCTTTTGACACCATGTGAGATGTTGATTTTATTATTGTTATTTATTTGATACTCCTTTGACTGTTTCAAATTTTATTGCATAGCTGTTTGTCTTTTGAAGTATTATTTTTTTTTCTTGTATTTGATTCCTTTTTGTGCTTTTTAACATGTCTGTACAGCACTTTGGTCCTGTATGGGTGTTTTTAAAGTGCTTTATAAATAACGTTGGATTGGATTTTACATTTGGTGTCATTGTCAGTTATCTTTAACAAACATATAGAATGATGAACATTTCATAAATGGGTATTCACCTCCAGACAACAGTTGGTTGTTGAGTAGATTTGTGCTGTGGTTATTTTTCCCACCAAGTACTATACTTAACTGTCTAATCAGTCAGTCCAATTCTGATTTTCTTCTATGCTCCAGACTGAAACTTTACAGTTCAGAGGGTACATGTTTTGATGTCAGGAAGCTGCTTACCTTACAGTTTGTGCTCACACAGCAGCTTAGAACAACAGTCAAGCAGCAGCAAAGATTAAATCTGAACGACAAGCTCCAAACACCCTCAGAAATATGTTTCTCAAACAAGAAAAACAAAAAAGCAAAGGTGCGATAGAAAACGAATCTGATTTACAAATGTTTTTCAAGACAAATGGAGAGAAGGAAAATGAAACAGAGAAACAGAGAGATGAAAAGAGAGACAGAGATCTGTTGTGCATTAACTTTTTGGGACAGCAGAGAACATTTTCCAGGTGCTGGGGGGAATTCCAGAGAGGCCAAATTTGTTTGTTTGCTCTTGTGTGTACACATATGTTGTTTCATCAGTTATCATTACTTGGAAGATATTTGGACAGAGAAGCAACATAAATAATCCTTGACATTATTACAAGAAAGTATTACCTGTACTGTCATCCTTCAGGTGCATTGTTTGGTCAATTGAAGTTATTGAAATTTTATGATTTGGTGGACTATAATATTCTGTTAGTAATGTATAAAGCTCAGAATTCTATACTACCTTCAAACATTCAAGTGTTTTTTGTAAAAAGGAAAAGTTGTTATAATTTAAAGGGAACAGACATTTTTGTAAAACTTCAGTACAGAACCAGTTTAAAGGGTCGGTCTACTTCAATACAAGGAATAAGTCTGTGGAATAGTTTGGAAAATGATGGAAAAAAGTAAAGTCAATGTCTATATTTAAGAAATTGATTAAGACTAAATTGTTGAAAATATATACTGGTACATAAATTTTAGTTAATATGAAATGTACTAGAAAAGTACATTTGTGATGAGTTACTTATTTTGTTATATTATTTATAGATGATAATTGTTCGAAATGATTATTTGAATTTACTTGTTTTTAAGAAGGGGCATATATGATAAGAATTTTTTCTTCTTCTGCTACCGTCAATTTTAGTTGTTGTTTTTTTTTTCTTTCTTTTTTTCACTCTACTGTATGTGATTTGTAAATTCTCTTTCTTGTTTTAAATCTGAAATGAATAAATAAATATGCACAAGTCCCACTAAATGACTTTTTATATCTTACCTCCACTTGATCTTTGGACTAGACAGCATCACGACTTTGCAACGTTGCATGCATCCTTCCATTTGCTAACAAACAAAATGACTAAATGTTTATTTTGTTTTATATTTACTAAAGCTTCTGCTATAGATGATTAAATATGTTAAAGGTCTGAAAACAACAATAGTGCATATGGTAGGTGTTTTATCAGAGGACCGCAAATTAGCAACAAACGTGCAAAAAAGTGTTTGGTTTCCATTAGTTTGGGCATTTTCACAACTAACTCTAAAGTGGATGAATGGATAGGTAAAGATAGATTTGATTTTGAAAATAATCCTTGACATTCGATGCAGTGACAGAAAAAGATGGAGTAACAGAGAAGTGGTGGAAAACAGTGTCCCCAGCTGGTTTTGGCTATCTAATAAACATGTAAACACTCTGTTCTCTCCCTCATTAGGTGATTGCAGAAGCTGCTTGCTCTCCATAAATCAGGACCCAGGTTATCAAGGCCTCTGATCTTAACTGTAGTGGGCGCCCAGCTGTCTACAGCCGCACTGACTAGGAACAGCAGGCTCTGAAGAATCCAATTCCCCACCTCTCCCACCTTTCTCGTTTTGCTTTTAAAAAAGGAGATTTGCTTGCAAGTCCACAAACACCCAACTTAACTTGTCATCAGCCTTGAATCATGTTGTCTGAGCACAAACTTTAAGGGGAAAAAATGCATTGCTTTTGGGTGCTACATATTTTGGTAAGCATTTTCTTTCTTTTTTAATCACAGTTTGACTTTTTCCCCCCACCAGAGCTCAAAAGATCTAAGGAACTATTTATCCTCATCACGATTGTGAGAAACCCTGATTACTGTAAAGGGAGCTTGACTAAGAAATGAACAGTTAAAGGAATGAAAAACGGCTGTGTAAGTTTGACTTTAAGTGCCTCTCATACCATCATAAAGGTTACAACATGCCAGGTTCAAGCACAGTGTCACTCGCTTGTTCTCTAATGTAAAACACTCTGTGTGCGTGTTTGCCAGCACACACTAAATGTTACAGTGCTGAGACTCTCTCAAAGCATCTTTAAAACTATCACGAGACAGACTTTCATTAAAATAATATACAAAGTAGAAAATGAACGATCAAATGAGTTGTTGTCAGTCACCAGTTAAGGGAAACGCGATAGATTTACACAAAATTAGATTTACAATACAGGAAATGGGAAAAAAAATTCCCAAGTGAAATGCAAATCAATTACAGTAGTACACATAAAGAGGTTAAACTCATGTACTTTGCTGTTAAAACAACATATAAGATTCAACGTTCAAAATCTCAGCAGCTAAAGTATGTATTTTAAAAAGATAAATCACAAGAGTCAGTCCAAAAGACAAAAATGCAAATAATCAACATGGTTAGTGTTTTAGGAGCACCTCAGATTTTCTGCTAATAAGAATAATTCACGCCTACCATTATGACCACTGTGTGTTGATAATGTCACACGTTGCGTAGCAAGGACCCAAAACACAAACTTTAGAGCCACAAATTGTGATCAAATAAAATTATGCATTCTTGGAAAGGAATACACAATGCCCATACTTTCAGAGTTCTGTACTAAAAGTTTTGGACTTACGGTAATTAATAAATATTAAGAAATGTTATAATAACTGTTTTGGTCAATAACAATTAAAACTATTTCATGCAATATTGTATGATGTCATGCTCTGAGTATGTTTTGTTAGTGACCCTTAAAACTATCACAACAATGTTTAATTCAATAGTTGTAAAAGTGACTGAGTTATAGCTATTTTTGGGTTTTCCAAGGTCAGCTGGCTGTAGTGACCATACTGAACTGGGTAGAATTTATTCAGTTGATGCCAACCCAATAATTACTTTCTGCAAGTTCCATTGAGTGATTCATGAGATATTTTGTTAATGATGCACATAAATGAACAAACACAGGCAATAATGAGAAAATGTGGGAGTCAAAGCAGTCATGCAGAAAATCCAAAGCAACAGTGACACAAACACAGCACAAAGCAATATAACTGAACATAACACATTCACTACTTAACAACAGATCCTTCCCATAGTCCATCCATCCATCCATCCATCCATCCATCCATCCATCCATCCATCCATCCATCCATGTATACATACATGCATACTCACATATATACAAACATGCAAATGAATACATACATGCATACATACATACATACATACATACATACATACATACATACATACATACATACATACATACATACATACATACATACATACATACATACATACATACATACATACATACATACATACTGTACAAACATGCACACATATATGAACACATACATACACCCATACGGTACACACATACATTACATACAATACATTACATACAATACAGCAGAATACAATACATATTTACGCATGTACGTATGTACATACATACAAATGTATGATAATAGGCTATATGCCACGGACTTCCGTTCTAGCACTTCCGCATTCATGGGCCAGACGGCGCACTTCCGGTTCACAGGCACAGGATGGCGTTCTTCACACAATCTCTGCAGGACTTGCCGACAGTCAATGATGTGTACAGAATTATTCAGACCTTGTCTAAAGCCCCCACATCTAAGAAAGACAAAGGATTTAAGCTTTATTTGTCCAACTACATAAATAACTATGAAGGTAAGTCGGTATTTGTTTTCAGTTCACCAAACTGCATCATGTAGGCTAACACAGCTAACATAGCTAACCTTGCTAAATTGTTGAGTAAACGTGTTTTGTCTGTACAATGTTTCTGATTAACACAAATGTTAGTTTCAAACATGCAGGAGAAGTCACAGTTAGGGCTGAGTGTTTACAGTCCATGAGGAACAGCCAGAAGCCCCACTGTTTGAGTCAAAGCTACCTGACAGTTCAGTTTCAAACAAAGAGGCAGGAGATTTAGAGCAGAGTTAGAAACACAAGTTATTTTAATTCAAGTTTGTGTACAAAACTTGAGTTGAAGTTAAATATCAGACAATATAAACTCTTTATATTCAACACATGTCTGCTATATGGTTTTGTAAATCTCACTGTTTATAGCAGCTCTTAATAAGATATGTTTTCTTTCACTGTACAGGACACCGTAGTGATGATGAGGAGGAGGGAGCCAGCTGGTCCAGCCTGGATGTTTGTGAGCTGAGATCAGATACAAACACCAAATACAAACAAGTTGCTCCACTGATGTACTGAAGACGAAGGACAGGTGATCCATGTGGAAACCCTCTGTGTGGCCGTTGAACAGAAGAGCTGCTTCTTCAGTTACTTGTCTGACTGATTACATGTTTTTAAATCTCCAAGAGCAGTCGAGGAAGCTGTGACTTATGCCTGGTACCCACTGCCCCCAGTTTCGGGCGGCTGAAGCGGCCGGTTTACATTCAAAGTCTATTGAGGAGACGCGTCGAGTCACGGCGAACAAGGAAGTGGCGCGATTCCATTGATCGAAGCGGCGCGGCCGCAGCCTGCACACGCACGCGCGCGTCGGCGTCGAACTGCCAACGCCATAAAATTCCATCTCTGGCTTCTCGACGCGTCCAGAAAACAGTCGGGAGAGCCTCTGCTATCTGATTACACAACCACAACGGGACTTTTTTTTTTACTTTTTAAACTCACCGGATCGACCCTCCATGAATTGGACCCAAACTCCGGTAATAAACGTGGCATTTTTACAGTTGCTGCTGACAGGCTGCTGTTCTCTCCAGTGTAGATCACCCCAAACATTAAAAAAACGTTTTATCTCATCAAAGACCGTCGGAAGTGCAGTTAACACAACAACTGAACCCGGAAAACAAGCTAGAGACCCCTCCCTCTGCTACCCCCTAGTGGGCGTTATCAGACGGTCTTCAGTGGCCAGTGGGACCATGACCAGCGGCCAAAAGGGGGCGGCAGGCGCGTTTCGAGTTGTGCAGTGGGTAACAGGCATCAAAGTCAGAAGCTGTAATGCTATCCATCCATCCATCCATCTTCTTCCGCTTATCCGGGGTCGGGTCGCGGGGGTAGCAGCCTAAGTAGGGAGGCCCAGACTTCCCTCTCCCCAGCCACTTGGAGCAGTTCCTCCGGGGGAATCCCAAGGCGTTCCCAGGCCAGCCGAGAAACATAGTCCCTCCAGCGCGTCCTGGGTCTTCCTCTGGGTCTCCTCCCGGTGGGACGTGCCCGGAACACCTCACCAGGGAGGCGTCCAGGAGGCATCCTAACCAGATGCCCGAGCCACCTCAACTGGCTCCTCTCGATGTGGAGAAGCAGCGGCTCTACTCCGAGTCCCTCCCGGATGACTGAGCTTCTCACCCTATCTCTAAGGGAGAGTCCAGCCACCCTGCGGAGAAAACTCATTTCAGCCGCTTGTATCCGAGATCTTGTTCTTTCGGTCATAACCCAAAGCTCATGACCATAGATGAGGGTGGGAACGTAGATCGATCGGTAAATTGAGAGCTTTGCCTTTTGACTCAGCTCTCTCTTCACCACGACAGACCGGTACAGCGCCCGCTTCACTGCGGACGCTGCACCTATCCGCCTATCGATCTCACGCTCCAGTTTTCCCTCATTCGTGAACAAGATCCCGAGATACTTAAACTCCTCCACTTGGGGCAGGACCTCCTCCCCGACCCGGAGAGGGCATGCTACCCTTTTCCGGCTCAAGACCATGGCCTCGGATTTGGAGGAACTGATCCTCATCCCGGCCGCATCACACTCGGCTGCAAACCGCTCCAGTGAAAGTTGTAAATCACGAACTGATGAAGCCAGTAGGACCACATCATCTGCAAAAAACAGAGAAGCGATTCTAAGGTCACCAAAACGGATCCTCTCAACACCTTGGCTGCGCCTAGAAATTCTGTCCATAAAAGTTATGAACAGAATCGGTGACAAAGGGCAACCTTGGCGGAGTCCAACTCTCACCGGAAACGAGCCTGACTTACTGCCGGCAATGCGGACCAAGCTCTGACACCGGTCGTACAGGGACCTAACAGCCCATATCAATGGGCCTGGTACCCCATACTCCCGGAGTACCCCCCACAGAACCCCCCGAGGGACGCGGTCGAATGCCTTCTCCAAGTCCACAAAACACATGTAAACTGGTTGGGCAAACTCCCACGCACCCTCCAGGACCCTGCTGAGGGTGTAGAGCTGGTCCAGTGTTCCACGACCAGGACGAAAACCACACTGCTCCTCCTGAATCCGAGGTTCGACTATCCGACGGACCCTCCTCTCCAGAACCCCTGAATAGACCTTACCAGGGAGGCTTAAGAGTGTGATCCCCCTATAGTTGGAACACACCCTACGGTCCCCCTTTTTAAATAGGGGAACCACCACCCCAGTCTGCCAATCCAAGGGAACTGCCCCCGATGTCCACGCGATATTGCAGAGTCGCGTAAGCCAACACAACCCTACAACATCCAGAGCCCTAAGGAACTCCGGGCGAATCTCATCCACCCCCGGAGCCTTGCCACCGCGGAGCTTTTTAACCACCTCGGCGACCTCAGCACCAGAGATCGGAGAACCCGACCCAAAGTCCCCAGGCTCTGCTTCCTCAGTGGAAGACGTGCCAGTAGGATTGAGGAGGTCTTCGAAGTATTCCGCCCACCGACTCACAACATCCCGAGTTGAGGTCAGCAGCACGCCACCTCCACCATAAATGGTGTTGGTCTCGTACCTCTTTCCCCCCCTGAGACGCCGGATGGTGGACCAGAATCGCCTCGAAGCCGTACGGAAGTCATTCTCCATGGCCTCTCCGAACTCCTCCCACGCCCGAGTTTTTGCCTCAGCAACCACCCGAGCCGCATGCCGCTTGGACTGCCGGTACCTATCAGCTGCTTCCGGGGTCCCACAAGCCAAAAAGGCCCAATAGGACTCCTTCTTCAGCCTGACAGCATCCCTCACTGCCGGTGTCCACCACCGGGTTCGAGGGTTGCCACCTCGACAGGCACCAACAACCTTGCGGCCACAGCTCCGATAAGCTGCCTCAACAATAGAGGCGCAGAATGCTATAAACTGTTTAAATCTTGTGCCTCCTTTAGCTTGACTCATACGTTTTCTACAGTAATGTAACATCATCATCAAATTTGTTTTTAAAAAACTGGCTAAAATAAAACTGAACTCTAAGCCTGTCTTAAATCAACATACACATTTTTTTGGGTGATAAGAAGACAAAGTCAGAATGTTTTGAACATTTTATTTTCTTACAAGTAGTAAGTAGTGTGACTGTAGTGTCAGGGTACAGTAGTCCTGAAGTCTGCAGGTAGATTTTTACGTATCTGCTCTTCAGGTATCAGATCCTAATTGAGCCGAGTACTGTCAATAAAAAGTTGTGTGATGATCCGGCTGACCGTGGACTGATGGACACCGTACCGGTCAGCAAGGTCCCGTTGCTTTGATCCAAGGTCAAGGTCATTTAAGAACAGGAAGAACTCAACGGGCTGCAGGGTATGGGTTGACGGGGTGGTGTGGATAAATAATCAATAAATAACACTGAACAACTGGTAATAACTAATAATTCAATCTCAATGTCACTACTTGTGCAATAACCTGTCACACAACCTGTGTAATGTTGATTATGTGTAGTGTATATATATATATATATATATATATATA
>JBBPBX010090201.1:0-14158 GCA_038048925.1 Garcialebias charrua
CAGAATCTTGCTTTTGGTTCTTGTTTTTTTGGTACCAGGACCACTGGAGCAGCATACGGAGAAGTAGATGGCTCTATAACATCTTTTTCCAACATCTCTTGTATGTGCTCCTTGATGATCTGAAGCTTGATGGGTGACACACGGTAAGGTTTTTGTTTGATAGGTACTTGGTGTGTGAGGAAAATCTTGTGTGTGAGAACTCCCGTGCGACCCAAAGTATGGGTACAAACATTCTTATTGTGTTGTAGTTGATGTAACAATTGTCTTTTTCCAAAATCATCCAGATGAGCATTATCTGTGGCTACTTCCAAGAGGTCCTGGCGTATAGGAGAAGAGGTTAATAGTTGTGGACGTATTGCAGAAAAGAAGGCAATATGAGGTTGAAATAGCTCTCTGGGCTTTAAAGCAGATGCACTTATAAATGGATAACGGTGATTTTTGTTTGTTTTAAACCAGTAACTATGTTCAGAGACGTCAAACTGTAAGCCAGAAAAGAAAATAAAGTCAAGTCCCACTACAGCCGAGAAAGCCAGGCTCTTTGCACAATAGCTGTGTTTCCATCCATTTTCATTTCGATTTTTGAGCTAATTTTTGAAATCTCGCAAATATGTAAATACAAATTAATGCGAAGCAGAAGTGTTTCCATCTGCTGGCTTGAAGCGCATCTACCAAGCCACGCACAGCGTCATTACGTCAGACGTCAGCGTCATTACGTCAGACGTCAGCACTGCGCATGTCTACAGTAAACAGGAAGTAGCGGTTGAAAACAGAACCCGGCCACACATCTCGTCAAAATGGAGAGAATATTTCAGGTACGTGTTGCTATCCATACCATACCATACCATTTTATTTATAAAGCACTTTAAACAGGAACAAGTCCACACCAAAGTGCTGGACAAACAAACACGCAACAGGCAACACATACAATGAAGTACAACACGAAAAACATAAAAACATTGCAGATCATAAATCAAACGATCCAGTACAAATCAGCTGGCATTGAAAGCAATGGAGTAGTAGTGAGTTTTTAACCGGGATTTGAAAACCGAGAGGGAGGGGGCCTGTTTGATGAGCAGCGGTAACTCGTTCCAGAGTCTTGGGCCTGCTACAGAGAACGCCCTGTCACCCCTGCGCTTAAGGCGAGTTTCTGGAACTATCAAGAGCACCTGATCCTCTGACCTCAAAGCACGTGGAGGGACATATGGGTGTATCAGATCTGAGAGATAGGCGGGGGCGAGACTGTTCAGCGATTTGTAGACATACATGAGAATATCGGGCAAGTTGTATTTATTCTGTCATGCCAACTAGTTTTAGCGATGTTACATGTTGTCCGGAGCGGAAACAGCTGATCAGTCACGTGACGTGAATGCTCGCTTCGGCAGCACGAGTCGGCAAATGTGTTTCCATCTGTCGTTGTGCGCATCTGCTCGGTTTCGAAGATCCCAAAAACCACCTCAAGCGAGCGTATAAACTTTTTGGCGAACTTGAGAAAGTAAATACGGATTTTGCCGTTTCCATTAAGCTTTTCTGCTGCGATACTTCAAAATGCGCAGCTAGAAACCTTGATGGAAACACGGCTAATGTCTCCCCCATCTTGCCCTGTTTTGCCCTCTATCCTCTACAACAAAAATGGGCCACTAGAGCCGAAAAACGCAAAAAAAAAAGAAAAGGCGTAGGCAGACAATAATGTTTTTGCCAATGTGTTTGTGTGTCTGTTACCAAAATCACAACATGCTGATGCTGATCTGTTTTCTTGTTGCTGTGTTCATTTGTGACCATCTGCTCATACAGACTCATGTTCGTGCTGCTGTTTGTAATTATGTTTTTCTATTACATTAGTGCTTAGTGTATTTCTAGTTGCTGTTTTTCTTAGTTATATCCTAGATGTTATTACTGTTTTTTCCTCTTACATTTTGTTGTTGGATGCAAAGGCCCCAATATACCTGTTTCTTTTGCCTCATGCCGCTCGGCGCCGTGGGAGCGCCGCGGCAAAAGCCTTTGATCGCGGGCGTGAACGCGCCAAGCTCAAATTTTACTACGCCTACGCGCGCGCGTTGATAGACTGCCTCGCGTGTCAGCAAATGACCAATCAGCGACCTCAATTTGTCCTGTAGCCTGCACTCCAGAGAGCTGCGCTTGCACAGAGTATAATATGAACTGCCTGCGCGCAGCACACGCCAGTCCAGCGGCGCTGGGCACAAAGAACAGTATACTGGGGGCTTAACTGGGACACTGTGTACATAATCTCGTTTCATCACTTGTACCACATGCGGTGCAAATGACAATAAAGATTCTCTGACTCTGATGTCATGAACCACTAGAAAAAAAATCACCTTCCTGCTGTCCTTGCAAAATGACCCCTGAGGTCTCAGTTTTAAAACAGCCCTTGGGGGTAGGGATGCACAATACATGTATCGTCGGCATGGTATCAGCCGATATTAGCGTTAAAGTTCAATATTGCACATTGGCCATTCCATCCAAATAACTCACCGATAGACGCTGTTTTTGTACGACAACCCAGTGACAAGGATGCCTGCAACTGCAGCACCACATGATAATGTCACACATGTCTACCTGATCTGATCACAATGGAGAGGAAGAAGTCAAAATGTCAGCGGTGTGGGAAAAAAAATTGTTGAGGATGTCGGATTCCGAAGATTTATGGAATGTATTGAGCCTCACTACATCGTACCCCGTCTGAGATATTTTTCTTGACGTAGCCTTACCAGATTTACAAGCCGTCATTTCCGACAACAATGAGAAGCTAATAGCCGATAAAACGACTTGTTGGGTGAGTTTTACCACAGACATTTAGATGTTGTGTTAGCACCGTTAGCATAATTACCGTAGTCTTATGGCACAATGGATAGACAAAAACTTTGAACTTAAAAAGTCTGTCCTTCATGCACAAGAATGCAGAGGATCCCACACTGTAGCTAGTCAAGTCAAGTCAATTTTATTTCTATAGCACAGTTTAAAACAGATAAACTGTTATCAAGGTGCTTGGAACCTGGAACAAGCCTCCACAAGTGAGACAGCATCACAGGTGACTAATGTTAATAAATAATATTTAACACTTTTCATTTAATATAAGTTAAAGTGCTATGCATATCATATGGCTGTTACTGAATATAGGTCACCAGCTCTTACAGCTGTTAGACAATTTTTGTACAAACAAGCCTACCGGTAAATAAGAGGGCTATGTTCTGACAAAGGAAAGTATATAAAATATCGGTATTGGTTAACGGCCAAATAAGTTTTAACATTTCGGCATATCGGATATCTGTCAAAAATCCAATATCGTGCATTCCTACTTGGGTGTCATTTTGATATTTCACACAATTTTACAAATATTGTTTTAAACCTGGGGTGGCTAGATGAGAGTTATTCCCAACGCATACCTTGATCAAGATTTTGAATTTAGTTGGGCATAAGTTTCTTTTTTATGTTTCTCAATAAAAGATTATCTCAGTGTAAAGTCTGGCATGAAAGATAATGGGGGATATGCATTCCTTTAAAAAATGCTAGATCTCTTATTGATTTTTTTATTTATGTGGAATTGTGAATAGTCTTTTTGTGTTCTTTTAAATTGGAAATTTGAAATGAATAAAGAATTAAAAAAATAAAAATAAAAAATGAGCGAAAACTAGAGGTAGAGGACGTGCAGTTTTGCAGTTAACCAACAACTTTGTGGTCATGGCTGGTTTTGCAACAGTGACTGTGTGTGTGTGATCAAACACTGATGCTGTGCTGGGCCACCTCTGTTTAGATTGCAAGATTAATCAAAGAGGCACAATAGCAGCTTTACAAAGGCTTTTTTATGTACCAACAGGGCACAACCACTCTGCTGAAAACAGCTCGAGAAACTTAATGTAAATTACGATTATAGTGAATTAGTTAATCAACAATTAATTATTCAGATTTAGAAACAAAAAAAAAAAACAGTAGCGAGAATTTTTCTGGTTATGCCTAGAAGTAATTCTAACTGGATTTGCGATGCAGCCATAAGCAATTACAGTAAACAGGTTTTTATGCCTCACATTTTGTCACCAACATCCAGTAAACACACTGTTACTGAGCATACAGTAGTTTTTTTTTTGTGAGATTAGGTTTGCAAAGTAAAGTGGTGAAACCATTCAAAAACTTATTTTACACCAAGCATGCCTATGTTTGTCTGGGCAGTACTGCAACACAGTACTGTCGTGTTACCGGATTAAGGTTGCACCCTCCGGCCAATTATGCATGTTCTCCCCATGCATGCACGGTTGTTGTCTATTTTCCTGGGTACTCCACTTTCCTCCCACAAATGAAAATTTGCATGTCAAGTTAACTGCTAACCCTAAATTGTCAAGAGCATGAATGGTTGCCTCATTTGTTTCTAGGGGTCTTTGATGGACTTATGACCTTTGGATGGATAGATGTATGGTTGGACAGACGGGTTTATGTCTATACTTTTAAAACAAGTTAGATGACCGTTTACACTGGAGCAAAATATCCGCCCAGTTAGATGTCTCATTTTTATACTGTAGTTGTTTTAAAGAATTATAGATCATTTTGCAACACCTGTTATGTCCAAGATCTTCTTTATATCCAATCTATTCCAGACAGTTGAATGTGTATGATGAGCGCAGCAGTTACTATAGTAACCCCTGCATTAAATCTGAATAATTATGCCGATGACCTTGCTGTTGGAGAGGAAATGTAGGCCTTTTTATTATTATTACTCCTGCCATTTATCAGGTTTTTTATCAATTATCAATTCAACTGAAAACATCCTATTACTGTCATCAACGCAGATTCTCATGCACTCAAGTTTCTTGGTTTCCATGACAACAAGTGGATGATGCTGGATTTTCACTGGAAGTGGATCAATAGAAGTATTGTTGCTCTTAGGATGGCTAGTCTTTCCAGGAAGTTACTGCGGCAGTAGGGGTCTGGTCAATGGCACTGACATTCACCCAGCAACATGCAGAGGGGACTGTGCAGGGCTGAAAGAACAGCACATGTAACCCCAGAATAAAAAAATATATATAATTAACTGTCACCCTTTAGCTATTAATCAAGTTATTTATTGACATTTGCAGTTCTGACATAGAAATAACGGTGCTACAAACGACATTTAAATTTCTTAATGCAACAATTTGAGGTAACCGTGCTTGCAGAATGGTCCTAGAGCTTTAAAGGTAAAAGAATGTTCCTTGAATGTTTTTATATATACCGGTACCTGTATTTTTTTATTATTATTGTGTGTTTTTTTATTATTTCAAAGCTTATCATATTAAATAGGACATATGTTTTATCTATAAAACAACACTCCATGAATAACGACATATTCAGGTTGTAATTATTCCATTTTATAAACATGAATGATAAGAAATTTGTCACATTTATTGATGAATCATTTTCTTGAAGGACTTTAAAATGTCTGCCCATTGTTTCAACTAATGACATTATTGTTTTGACAATAATTACTGTCCAACAAAGTTAAGTCAGTTCCTCTGGACAGTTTCTTATTGTTGGAACGTTTCGTCTTTCATCCAAAAGACTTCATCAGTCCGAGGAGCCACAACAAACTGTCTTATAAATACAGTAGTACCTTCACATAGTGGGTCAACCAGTTTGACGGTGCTCAGATGGTTCCACTATGTGATGGACGGTGCTATTTTTAGGATCGAGTTTGTTGTGGCTCCTTGGACTGATGAAAGTCTTGAATGAAAGATGAAATGTTGCAACAAAAAAGTCCAGAGGACCTGACTTAACTTTGTTGGATTTTTTTACCTGGGTTATTGAGCATAAATCAGAATATTTACTGACAATTAGTTTGATTAACCAGATTATTAAGCAGCATTTTAACTGCAAACTGATTTCAATTCTTAGATCTGCGTTGGTATTTGTTTAAAATAATGCTACGGCCACTACCCAGCTTGGGGTGTCTATGAGTGCACACCTATTTCTCCAGCTCCCCGGGCGCTTTCGGGCTGCTCACTGCACCACCTGGTAGGTGGTTGGGTTAAATGCAGAGACGAATTTCGTCTGTGTATGGGAACATACGCAGATGACAGTAATAGACATTATTATTATTATTATTATTATTACTAGGGTGATTTCAAAATTTTGCCTAACATTTATTAATTATTTGACGTAGAAAAATCCATTATTCCAACAATCCAGAACAGGCAATTTATTCTTCTTCTTTTGCCTGAGTTTGTAAGAGACATTGTCTATGTTAGCATGTAGGCCTGTCGTGATAAACAAATTAATTAATCGCATGATAAATTGGGCAGCACGGTGGCACAACTGGTAGAGCTGCTGCCTCTCAGCGAGAAGGTTGCCGGTTCAAATCCCGGTCCGGGGCCTTTCTGGGTGGAGTTTGCATGTTCTCCCCGTGCATGCGTGGGTTTCCTCCGGGTACTCCGGTTTCCTCCCACAGACCAAAAAACATGCTTGTTAGGCTGATTGGTGACTCTAAATTGACCCTAGGTGTGAGTGTGAGAGTGGATGGTTGTTTGGTGTGAGTGAGACAGGTCCCTCTTGTAAATGAGTCCCCGTGACTCAACGAGGCTAGCCTGTATAAATAAAGGTTGAATGAATGAATGAAAAAAAAATTAAAATGATCAACCTCATTTGCATTTATCAGCTTTATCGTTTCTTCGTGTCTCTCTCTACTGAAGATACTGGATGACAAGGCTGAACTGCGGTGCTCTTCACTGACCCCACCCTTTCTCCTTTCTCTTTAAAATCCATTTTAACCGTTCAAAATCATGTTTTTAGATGTTAAAAGCAGCTGAGCTGAGAAACTAAGCTCCGAGCTAACAGGTCGACCTCAGGAACAGTCTTGTCGAAGCGCCAAAATTCAGTTGAAACCCATGCCTTAGTGCAGGGGTGTCAAACATGCGGCCCGCGGGCCGCATCTGGCCCGCCAGGGGTTTTTAGTGGGCCCGCTGATGAATCTGAATTATTAAAAAAAAGAATAAACGCTATTTTCTTAAAAATATGCAGTTCCTATGTTGTCCGCCATAGAGGCGCTGTGTTTTAGTCAGTTCCTCTGTTGTCCTACTCAAACCGGCTGCCTCTAGGACCCAGGGGCGCTGTGTTTTAGTATGGGAGACGCAGCAGATAGCAAGCGGAGGCTCTGCTCTTTTTCCCTGTCTTCGTGTGTGCAGCAAGTGTTCCTCCTGATGTGAAACAGCACAAAAACAAGATTTCAGGGTTGCTGAGGGAGTTTGAGAAACGATTTCAGGTCTTTAGAAGAATAATTACGCACACGTCTTAAAAGATGGGCCGAGTGCACGAAGCCGCATGTCGGCACCGCTACAAAGGCGAACTCAAGACAGAATTTGCAGTTTTTCTCTCACCACTCACCATCAGAGCTTCTGTTCTCACTAATGAACATTAATAAAACAGCTACGCTCAAAGCTCAATTTATGTGTTCACAATTGCTTCCTAGATGTGGAAAATGGATTTAAAATTCATTCATTTCTAAATTTTGATGGGTTTGATGCATTTTTAACATGCAGGAAAGTGTTTTAACAAAACTGTGTTTTTTGTTTTAATGTCCAGAGGACCAGACTTAGCTTTTTTAGATTTTTCTACCTGGATTATTGAGCATGCATCAGGGTATTTAACAAAACAGTTGAATAAATGTTTTAAAACATGCAATCACTGATCAGTTTTTTAATGTGTAATGCACTTAAATGTTAAACTGAGTAAAAGTGTAAAAGGACAATTAATTTAATGTAAATATTTTTATAATTTATTTATTCTTTGCACTAATACAAAGAAAAAAGTGGACTTTTGGAATGAGTATACTGGTCTGGCCCCCTTGAGATCAGATTAAGCTGTATGCGGCCCCCAGATCAAAATGAGTTTGACACCCCTGCCTTAGTGTAAAAGGTTGTTTTTCTCTGCAAAAAAAGCTGAGAACTCGTTTACTGATTTTTTTAATTAAAAGATTTGTGTGAAAAATACTGTTAAAGAGCTCAAACCACACTGAGCATCATTTTGAGAACTGAAAATCACCATTTTGAGAACTGAAAAAAAGGGGGGAGAGACAGCCCATGTCACGTCAAAGGGCCTCCCTCCCGTTTTTGTTACAGAGACACGCTGCTCGCTCCCTCACTAGCCATCCTTCGGTTCAAACAGTCTTGTACTGTCATTCGGTGGTCCAAAAAGGTACTACCGGTACACTCAAAACAAATTGACCAACATTTCATCTTAAATTTGACAATATTGACTAATTATTGTCAAATTTCAAACAATATTATCATTTATCGCAATAATTTCTGAGACAATTAATCACCCATCAAAATTTGTTATCATGACAGGCCTATTAGCATGTTCATTTAATGTAAGTTTACCAAAAAGATAAACAGAAAATCACATTCCTTACCAATTAGAGAAAAAATAAACACTTCAACATTTGTGTATTCTATGGATGAGCAAAAGCACACGCCGTGCACAGACTTCTAAATATCAGGATGTGATCCGTTATAAAAGCATCTTTAAAAGAAGAATTGTAACTTCTGCCTCAGTAAGGGAATTTCCAGGCTCATGCCAACATACATCTGATCAAACATGACGGTGAGACACATGAAGGAAGGACGAGACGTGACAGATGACAAATCTATTTGTCACTTGATTTGAAGCATGAGTAACACATTTTCCTTTTTCCCACCCATCTACATGTTCTTGGAAGTGATTGATTCACTAAGACCACAAAGTCTGATTTAAATACCAATGCAAAAGGAAGAATGAGTTGTTTTGGGGCTGAGATTTACCGGTACGTGTGTTCCACTGAAGGTGTCCAGACGCACAGAAACTTCTTCACTATAAACTCTCATATTAATCAGAGCTGGTCTTCAAAGGACGGTTAGATTTACACAAATTTACCGTAAGTACAAGACAGAAAAGAGGAGGGAGCAATACTAGAAGATTTCTTTAAGTTACCACTAACATTACCTAAATATTTAATGAACCAGTGGATTTCAATGTAACTTTCAAAAAAATAATCAGATGTACCTCTGCAGAGAAATAACTTTTGGAGTCAGCCACATTCAAGATGGCCACCACAGCTTAGCAAACACCCAAATGACTATAACATTAAAGTTTACAGATGCTGAGCTAAAGTTTGGTGTGGTAGTAGAAGAAGCATCATTCCCAACACATACTTTGAGCTTTAACTGATTATGCAAACTATATTTAAAACATTGTCATTAACTACTGCAGACAATTGTGTCTTTCGTTTAGCAATATATGCACTGGACAGACTTAATGAACCACTTAAAAAATAATCACCGGCAATCAATCATCTAAAACATATTAACATCTGTGGACAACCCATTTCAAGGTGTTCACCACAGCTTATAAGCCTTGGACCAAACAAAAATGGCTATGACTCAGTCAATTTCACAGACACTGAGGTAAAATTTTGTGTGGTAGTAGATGAGTCATTTACAACACACACTGAGCGTGAAATCTCATAATATTCCATGAGACCACACATACCGGTAATGTTATAAACAAGGTACAAAACAGCTACAGCTCATCATTACTTAGCATATGGTGTAGGGGAGGGGCAGCCGACTCGGGACCCGAAGGTCCTGGGTTCAATCCCCGGTCACTGCATATCTCGTGGTGTCTCTGAGCAGGACACCCAAATTGCTCCCCAGGCGCTTGGATAGTTGCCCACTGCTCCACCTGAGTGTATCCAAGTTGCGATGGGTTAAATGCAGAGATTTCATCTTTGTATGGGAACATACAATGATGACAACACACTGCACTTTATTTATTATTATAAGTGCTGGCTTGAAGGGCAGCTGGCAATATGAATTCCTTCAAAGAATGCTAGGCTTTCATTATTGGGCAAATATGAGTTACTAAAAATCATAATTGCAGAAAATATGTAAAATGCACTTTGCAGACACATAACATGATTTTCCCATTATTCTCACTAAAGTAAACCTGTGGCTTTAACGAGTAAGAAATTGGGATCACTGTGTTAAATGTACAAACTGAAAAGGACTTAATGTCAGCAGAATGCTCTGTATTCTATCAACACTTGTTTGTCTCAACTTTAATGAAGCTAATGAAAGTCAAAGAGGGATTCTGAACTCTAAAAGCATTAAGCTACTTACATTGACTTTGAACGGCTGCACAGTGGTGTCCAGCAGCAGTATGTTGCACACAACTTGTGTGTGCTGTCTGTCTCGCTCCAGCTCCGTCGCCCGGACATTGTAGGATCTGCCAGCAGGCAAGCGGAAGCGCGCGCTCATCACGCTCCTACCAGGGTCTGCAACAACCAAAGGCACAGCAGCGCAAGAAGAAAAAAACATGGTAAGTGAGAGGAATAAGTCAAAGTCATTCAAAGTAGTGGTCTGAGATGTAAACTTCATCCAACGTTTCAAAATTCCTACACAGTAGTCCCTCGCTACTTCGTGGTTTGACTTTTGCGGACTTGCCATTTTGCAGTTTTTCAAAGTAAGATTGTACACGAGAAAACATTTGTACAGGACACATGACTGTCAACTTTAATATTACTCATGTGATTGGGACAGTACGAGATACAGTAAAAAGTTAATGGAAAAAACACTTAGGACAGGCAATGCCATTTTGTAGTTTTCTCTCAATAGGCCTAAACTTTTTTTTTGTATTTATTTATTTATTCATTTTATAAAAAAAGAAAACACAACAAACACGTTTCTTATATAAAAAAGAAAATATAAAATGAAAGGCGGCAGAAGAAGAAAATATCTTATTATGTCTGCCCCTTTTTAAAATAAAAAATCATTTCAAACAATAATTATAGTTAAGTAATAATGAAAAAAATGAATAACACATCTCAATTTTCAAATTTCGAGATACTACACATTGAACTACTTCATACGTATTTCTTCAACAATTCACTCTTTATCATTTTTTTAAACACAAACATTGACATTGCTCTTTTTATATCACACGCTAAGTCATTCCACAATCCAACTCCCTGGACTGAGGTAGACCGTCCCTTCAAGCTGGTTCTGTATTGTGTCTTCACAAATACATCAGTTCCCTTTAGATTGTAACAGCTTGATCTTTTAACAAAATGTGTCTGAATATTTAAGGGTAGTGCATTGTTATGAGATTTATACATCATTTAAAATATGGTAATCTACTAAATCATGGAACATCAGTAATTTCAATTGAAAAAATAATATACTAGATGGATAATAGTAATAATAATAATAATGAATTCAATTTATAATGCACTTTTCATTAATAAAAATCTCAAAGTGCTAATAGTCCATCCCTATGGATGACAGTAATGTTTTCTTGCAATAATCCTTATGGCTCTTTTCTGTAAAATAAAAATAGGTTTTGTAATAGTTTTACATGCTTTTCCCCAAACATTAATGCAATAAATTAAATGTGGAACAATAATGGTGTTATACAACAGATACAACGCTTTGTCATTCAATAGGTCCCTAACCTTATACAGTACAGCAATGGATTTCGAGATTTTCATTTTTACAGAGTCTATATGTTTTTTCCAAGTTATTTTGTCATCAATGACAACACCCAAGAACTTGATCTCACTCACTCTACAGATCTCTCCATCCTCAATTGTAAATTGGACATCTGCAGTTTTCTTTTTATTACCAAATATCATATAATGGGTCTTTTCTAGATTTAATGATAATTTGTTTAGTTTAAACCAAGTCTGTATTTTGACAAACTCTTTNTAGAACAAATGTAGTACCGTAATAACCAAAAAATGAAGTTGTGTTATGGAATATCTTCTGTACAGACAGCATCCCACTGCTTTATTCACAGACCAAAAAACATGCATGTTAGGCTGATTGGTGATTCTAAATTGACCCTAGGTGTGAGTGTGAGAGTGGATGGTTGTTTGGTGTGAGTGAGACAGGTCCCTCTTGTAAATGAGTCCCCGTGACTCAACGAGGCTAGCCTGTATAAATAAAGGTTGAATGAATGAATGAATTTCGAGATTTTCATTTTTACAGAGTCTATATGTTTTTTCCAAGTTATTTAATAATAATAATAAATTCAATTTATAACGCACTTTTCATTACTGAAAATCTCAAAGTGCTACACATATATTGAATGCTACACACATTCATAAACCGGTGGCGGCAGACTACCATGCAAGGTGCTTTCCAGTCCTACCGGGAGCAACTCAGGGGTTAAGTGTCTTGCCCAAGGACACAACGACACATGGTGCGGGTCCCGGGAGTCGAACCGCCAACTTTCCGATCGGGAGACGACTGCCCTTACCACTACGCCAAGGCCGCCCCGTATTTTGTCATCAATGACAACACCCAAGAACTTGATCTCACTCACTCTACAGATCTCTCCATCCTCAATTGTAAATTGGACATCTGCAGTTTTCTTTTTATTACCAAATATCATATAATGGGTCTTTTCTAGATTTAATGATAATTTGTTTAGTTTAAACCAAGTCTGTATTTTGACAAACTCTTTCTTCATCAGTTCCAACATCAGATTCATATCCTCACCTAAACAAAAGAAAGTAGTATCATCTGCAAAGAGGATAGGAGCCAAGATGGTCTAGTGGCAGGGTTTTTGACTACGGACCCGAAGGTCGCGGGTTCGCGCCCCGGCCACTACCCAGCTTGGGGTGTCTATGAGTGCACACCTATTTCTCCAGCTCCCCGGGCGCTTTCGGGCTGCTCACTGCACCACCTGGTAGGTGGTTGGGTTAAATGCAGAGACGAATTTCGTCTGTGTATGGGAAACATACGCAGATGACAGGAATAGACATTATTATTATTATTATTATTATTATTATACATCTGAGGAGTCCTGAGACATTTACCAAATCATTAAAGACCGTGTAAAGTGAATTTCAACATTTTCTTCAATAAACATTATAAATGTCATAATTGTAATCTTGTAAATGAGTAAAAAGTCTCAAAATTGTAGCTCAATTAATTTTGGAGTTATAGATCAAACTGTGTATAAACATATTTCTCTTTCAGGATTTTTTAGGCGTGGTTTAAATGTGACCGCGTTTCGTCACGCGGTCACAAGCCCCACCCCCTGCAGCTCCAGCCGTATAAATGCGTTCTTCGGTGGAGCCGTTCACTCGCTACCGACCGTCTCCCTCCAGTACTCTAAAACCCAGGCGTGCTGCTGGAGCGACCACATGCCACCTGCACCTCCGCGCACCTCCGCGCCCCCCCCCCGCGCGCGCGTGTGTGTGTGTGTGTGAGAGGCGATCCGCGTGAAGCTGAAATCCTGCCACGCGCGCCGTGAAACGCCGTGACTCCGCTGACACAGATGAGATAACTTATCAACGTGATTACTCTTTATTTTAATCACCAACACAGACCCCACATGCGATGTGACCGGGTCGGACCGCGAGTCCGCTCATCTTCTAAAATAGCGCTGATTATAACAGCGGAGTTATGTGTCCTCAACTTTAAAAACATAACCAGAGTTGTTAGTGCACTAAAAACAGCGTAACTCTTGGAAAAAGAAGCTGCTGGAAGCCAGAACTCAGATAAAAACGGAGCAGGTGGATCTCTGCTTCCCCCGTATGCCTCCCCACACAGCTCAGCTCTGAAGGGGGCAGGACACGGCGCAGTACTGCGCTGAAACCACGCCCACGCGCTGACACGCCCCCACCGTTTCAGAGCAAGGCAAAATCATGTTTTTTCATGATTTTTGACACTTAATTTTATAAGGAAAACAATGTTTTTAATCAGTCAGATTTATATGGGTGATTAATAACACATATTTATGCCATGTGACAAACTAAAAACACACATTTAATTTCACTTTACACGGTCTTTAACATATAAAATAAACAACTTAGTTCCAAGTACAGAGCCTTGGGGAACTCCACAGGTGATATTACAATAATCAGATCTTACATCATCAATCTGTACGAACTGCTTCCTATTTTTCAAATAACTATGTACCCACAATGTCCCCTCCCTGGGCTGCCACCTTACCGTGGTGGAGGGGTTTGAGTGTCTCAATGATCCTAGGAGCTATGCTGTCAGGGGCTTCATGCCCCTAGAAGGGTCACCCAAGGCAGACAGGTCCTAGGTGAGGGATCAGACAAAGTGCAGCCCAAAAACCCCTATGATGAGTACAATTAATGGACTATCATACCAAATATCATATAATGGGTCTT